>BQNB010099214.1:10176-24974 GCA_026074375.1 Tanacetum coccineum
TTAGATGATCGTTCTTATAAGTCAAGCCAGACCCTAAAAGTCAAAGATTGAAATCGTCAATCTAAATTCGAAAATTCTCGAATGTTACACAAGTCCCATATAAAACAACAAAGTTATCAGAGATAATATGTTGATCTTTACGAAACATAAGCGGATCCCATAAACATAAAATACCCCCTGAATTACCAAGGGCCTCACTAAAAACATGATCAAAACTACTATTACCCTACAAAATTTTAGCCTCCATAACAGAAATGTTTTCCATTTTAGTTTCTTGTAAAGTCAAGAAATTCACCTTATGTTTATAATTCAACTCCCTGATCCATTCTTTTTTAGCCTTGGATCCCAGGCCTTGGATATTTAAAGACAAACAATTCATTGGAAACCTTCACGATCTCCTTGCGAACCAATAATAATCTCCATATCTTTTAGGCAACCGTCCATAGATAATCTCCATATCTATTTAAAAATGTATTTTCATAATTAAATTTCCATTATGCCCTATAACTCTATAAAGTTTAATTGCTTAATCTTTTATAATATCAAATCATTTGTATCAAGGGCAACTATGCTTTTTTGTAGTGTATCTCAAAAAAAATTCTCAAACTACTTACTCCCCATCCCAACTTTACAAATAATCCCTAACTCCATACAATTCTTCTACCCCCTCTTCACCTTTCACATTAATCTCCATAATAAAATAATAACAACTAAAAACCTCCCTTACCCCAATCCTTTCATCCCAAACCAAACTCCTTAACTATTAACGCGCGAAGAGGTGCATGTGTTTCTACTTCCTGAGATTAAATCTGGTGTTATATGTAGGGTATGGCAGAATCTGTTAGCAAGTGAAGACCAACACATGAACAATATAAAAGGTAAAGATGTCATTCTATTTCCGAAGGAGACTCGACTAAGAAACTGCTACGAATTTGGAATAGCTTAGGTTGCAGCAATATGAATACATTTTGTATGTTTGAAAATTGTGTAGGTTGCAACAATCTGAATACATTTTGTATTTTGAAATTCAAGGTTGGAATTGTACATGTAAATCTACCTATATAAATGCATTATATAGAAATATTTTGTGTGCTACCTTTTCACGGATTACCTATGATTATTTGAGAAACAATGATAATTGAAGACTAGCTAAAAGAGTTTGGCTAATTAAAATTTGCCCACGAATTAAATTTACCACGAGTGTATTCATGTGAAAAATTACCCATGAATTACACACAATAGAAAATCCAACAAAACATTACCCATGAACACAACAAAAGTCGTCATCCGAACACAACTCTTGCTCAGGAACTTCTTTGAAAGATGGGGACCAAACAAAAAGTTCCTTGGCACGAGCCCAAAAAACCTTCCCTTTTACGATAAGCTTGAAACTTTCCAGGATGTTCTCCGTATGGCTGGTCATAATACAAATACGTTTCCTTGCAAAAAGGTCCTCATACCCGTCTTCTAGTACAACTAATTCTCCCCATTTAGACCCAATCTTTTGAAAAGTTGAACGAGACCAAGCGTTTAAGGGAACTCCTTCAATGTCGACCCAAACTATCCGCTCTTTAGCCGCAAAATCAGATTGCGCATTACCAAGGCTTTGAAACCACGAAGCTACCCCAACATGTTCCATGAATTTCAATTTAGACTTAGAAGAATTCAGCTCAATCATAACCCACAACCCTCCTAGATAGACAATGCGAGTGTTATGAAAACCCTCATTAAACAAGAGCACCTGCAAGTTATTAATGGAAGAAAATTAGAGAACTTCACCCATGACACAATTCGTGAGATCCCTGTTCACTAGGCAAGAATCGTCTAAAACCAAAGACGGTTTCAAAATAGCTGCAAAATTAGTCCCTTTAGGTCCACCTTGATGCTGGGCAATAGGCTGCTTAAGACCTGATGCAATACCAGAGGGCGCCGACATCTCTTTCTGAGGGATAGGGGCTTTAGGCCTTTCAAACCGAGCAGGATTAGCGGATAAGTGAAAACGACCAATCCAAATAGTTTTGAGATTCTCAATAAGACGATCAAAATTGAGAACCTTTGATGAAACGACAAAAGCGAAACGCTTTCCCTGCTTTAGATCTTTGTTGGGAATAGTGAACACTTCGACCACGGTTGCTTACACCACATACACACCTTCCAAAGATCCCTAACTTGAGCAATCATCAGGATAGTTAGAATTATGAACCCAGGACTTTATATTTCTTGGCAGTTTGGTCAAATTTGGATTGTAAGGAGTTCTGGAAAGAGACCCCTATGGCTAAGAAGCGAAAAGAAATAAAGAAACGGAAATGGAAAAAAATTAAGAGTGGACAAACCAAATCATAAACCTATGATTCCCAGGATGAGTAATCGCCTAACACACTCGTATGAGAAATCATCAAATATTGGAATGATCCCAATTTCAAGGGGTTATAACGAATTCAAACACCAAGGATGAAGGGGATTAGATCGGATGTTTTGGGGAGGATTTTGATCGCCGCCGCCATTTATCTTATCTACTCTAATACAAATACAAATGAACTTTGGTATTTTTATTAATACTTTCAGTTATCTATATGACTATTACTTCATATATTTTTGTAAATCTTTTAGGTTTATTAAGTTTAAATCTTAGATTAATCCTTACCATTAGATCAAACCCAAATGGATGGTGAGGATTTGTCCCTTGGTATGCGGGTAGAAACTGGTATGCAAATGAACTTTTGCCTTCATATATATACTTGCAAAAGCTATGGAGTAGATTTATAAGCATGGCATATAGACGTATTAAACATATGTAAAACATGATTAATTATTTTAACTAACTAACTTTATACAAAATAGCTTTCATATATATACTTGCAAAATTTATGGAGTAGATTTATAAGCATGGCATATAGACGTATTAAACATATGTAAAACATGATTAATTAGTTTACAATGATATGATACGTCACGTCGTCACATGCATGTTCATTCTAATCTATTACATATGTTTAATACATCTATATGCCATGCTTATAAATCTACTCCATAACTTTTGCAAGTATATATATGAAAGCTATTTTGTATAAAGTTAGTTAGTTAAAATGATCATTGTTAAGTTAAAATGATCATTGTTATGAATAGTTTACAGGAACTCAATTAAACTTCACATGAGATCTAATAATGCACAAGTCGTTACACTAGAGATGTAGGATTAATTATAAACAATGGGTACCTTGAGTAAATGTTTTTCTCTTTCAAAAGAAACCAATTCAACATATAATCCCACATCGACAGGCATGTAGACATATTGATGAGTTATATACAATTGTGAATAATTGGTAACCAATTTGAGATGAGTAAGGTGTTATCTCGAGCATCATAGTGTTGGTTGGATTGAATAGTCTAATCAGGACATGAATCTTCGATATAATTATACAAATTCTTAAATTTTATTAATTCTTTTAACCTAAAATTAGTAATAGTGTCATTAATGGTGAGTTTTTTTTTTTTACCTCAAATGGCTCATGTGCATCATCAATACGGGTAATTAGTCATATTAGAGAAACTAACTTTTTCACAAGATAAACTGTTATTACTGTATCAATTTGGGTATGAAATTAATTATTTTATTAAGCTCTTCAACCTTTTCACATATATGTAATCTCACTTTAATTGAATAGAAGGTACGTTTACACTTTAGCCATACTTTGCTAGTTAAAGTCTTAAAAATATTACTATATTAAGATACATATATACTAAAGATCTTTATAAAAACGACCATATGTAGTGTCGTTTTGGCTGTGGGCTATTTTTAGCCTATTTTCTTGGGCCCAAAACATTGTTTACCCACTCAAATGTATATATCCCCACACCTTTTCTTTGATAATATAACGTCATGAAGAATCTAGACACATCTTCTCTCAAATCCGCCGCCTCTCTTTCAGCGACTTACGGCTTCGATAGCACAGGCTTTTGTACTATGTCAATGACAGGGGCGGAAGCACTTTGTAAGTAGAGGAGGGGGGGGGGGGGGGGGGGGGCCCTCCATAAATTCGCAAAAAAATAATCGTTTTTTAGTGTAAAATTGACTTTTTTTTAAAGTGCACCCCACCACAAAATCAAATTGCCCCCATGTTAAAGCAAAACAGTGTAAAAACCTTATATCTCCGTCGTGCAAAACGACTTTTGTCAAGATTTTTTTTTTTTGCCCCCGTCCTCTAACTTCCTGGTTCCGCCACTGGTCAGTGACATACCGATTGATCATCAGGCGGCATCATATCACAGTTTTCTCAAATCCACCGCCTCTCACATCTCTCTTAGATCAACACTATCCAGTGAACCAATTGCTAAAAAATATGTTGCAGAAATGGAGTATTTTTTTTCATCTTTTTATTAATGCCTATTTATGAAATTTAGTGTTTGATTGTGGTTTTGTGTTTTTAATGTAGGGTAATGTTGGGTTGATTTTTACTAAGGCTGATTTGAAGGAAGTTCTCGAGGAAGTTGCTAAGTATAAGGTGAGGTTTTACGATCTATTTTTAGATGGTGTTTGATAATGATATTAGTTGTGTCTATGAATTATGTGTTGTGTGTAGTTTGATAATGATAGTAGTTGTATGTTTTGCTAGGTTTATTCAGTTATTAGAATGAATATTTGTTTATAAGAATTGTTGTTACATTATTTTTGCGTGTTCACTTCTGTGCACGTTAGGTTACGTGCTTTAAATTATGCCTACATCAAAAAACATAATCCAAACACCCCATATACTGCACGTTTTCATCATTGTGTGTGTTATATCCTACATGATATGATCATACAAAAATATCTATATGAGATTGTAATGAATGACATTGGTGACTTGCAGGGTCAAAATGCTAAAGGTATGTCACCAAGCTCGGGTTGAGCAGACGCATAAGTAGGAGAGTTCATTACCCTCATCAAGTATGCAGCGGTTTCGTTTTTTATGACATTCTGGTCATATAATTAGGCTATGATCACGCCAACGCACACTTCTTGAGGCCTATCTATCCCATCTCTCTCGTGCTTTAGGCTCTGGGAATGCAGTCTTTCCGGAGGGTTTCATATTCTTAAAATAGTCATAATGATCCATATGCTTAAATAATCTTTGTTTGAATTTGGCAAGACAGGAAAATTATTTAGTGGTGATCAGCAGCAAAAGGGTATCGTGGCAGCAATAATATGCTAATCACAAAATATGGACAAAGAAGCACAATGGTAGCAGCAAATATTGAATCACATAATATCACATGACCTTCCACTATGCAAATCACATCACTATATATATCAGTATTTTGATTTCCACGTATTCGAGTTATGGGTTTGCGAATGAGGGGTTAAGGGTTTTTCTAGAGATGAAGAGAGATGGGGTTTTTGAAATGAGGTTAATTTTACGAGTGTTTTTTGGGTGTTGTGGTTTTCTTTTGGATGTTGGTTCAGTTATGCCAAACAAAGTTTGCGTTTCATGTTTGAGTCTTCGGTCGGGTTCGTGTATGGTTCGAGTTTGGGTGTGTAAAGTTAAGTTGCTTTATGTATTGGTTTGAATTGGGTAGGGTATGGTTCCAGGCTATTCGTGTATGGTTCCAGGATCGGTCGTGTTGGTTCACACATTGCATCATGATACATAGTGATCAAAGTAATGATAGCTAAATGCCCAAAACCTTTAAAAAACATTTGATTGTGCTATTACGTAATAACTGAAGTTCGTCACCTTCTATAATCCGGATTTCTTGCTTATAACTTAACATTG
This sequence comes from Tanacetum coccineum, assembly GCA_026074375.1. Lineage (NCBI taxonomy): Eukaryota > Viridiplantae > Streptophyta > Magnoliopsida > Asterales > Asteraceae > Tanacetum > Tanacetum coccineum. The sequence continues at coordinate 15,930 of BQNB010099214.1, forward strand.
ATCTTTCGCTTCGGTTTTATCTTTTGTTTTTGGTAGAAAGTGTTCATCGTCATCATTGTTGCAACCTTCACTTAAATGCTACATACTGTTTAACCCATCAAATAAGTTTAAGCTTTTCCAATTTATTAGAGCACGTATTATAATGGGGACTGAAACGTGTGGGTTTAGGGGCCGAAATGGATGAGTTTAGGGGCTTAAATAGGTGTGGGTTTAGAGGCTCAAATGGGTGGGTTTGAAAAACAATTATTCAGTTTGAAAAACAATTAAAGAAATAATGTTATTACCATACTTTGTGCTTTTGCTTATAACTGGATTTGGTTTATTTGTGCGCCTTTTGTAGGATCAATACAAGAGTGGCCCACATTTGTAACAGGTGTAGGAGAGGGATTGCTGAAAGGGCTCAAGAAAAAACCCGCACATAAGAGCAGTAAAGCTGGGCAGTTGATTGCTGCAGGAAACACCGCTGATGCTAATGACATACTGACGATCAAAACTTGGAAATAGGAAATAATTTATCGGTGATCAAGAGTTGCTGATCACCAGGTTTCTGATCACGGGCTGCTAATCACGGGTATATTTTATCTTTTTTCTAATTCAAATAATGCCCTTCTAAGCAAACAACGAGCCATAATCAGATGTTGTTGCTAGCCGCACATCTTTCTGATGCTACTGTTCAAAGATGAGCAAGAATTGGACAGAATGCATCTATTGCAATATTTGATTTCATGGCACTGATAGTGGAAAGACGCTTGGTCTGTTGTCAAAAATCTATGTTTGGTCCTCAAAGTATGTTTCTTTATTATGAATGTTGGACGCAATTTTTTTTCTACATAAGATGTTTATTAAGGATTAATGATGATATACCCTTTCTCTATTTAGTGGTTAACGTTACTACATTACAGTTATGTATGCACTAATGGGCTCATCAAATGCCACATCAGGTTTGCTAATTGTCAAGTAGATTGAAATCAAAACACTCACAAAGCTGTCTACAACAAATTAGCCCCCGCCGCAACGCGCGGGTTATATTACAACTCGTTTTAATAAAAAAGAAAGTCAAATGTCAACTTGAGGCATTAAAATAAACACACTTGTTATTAAAATATAAGCTTAATAAAAACTGAACAGTATCTTGCTTATAATATGACAAACCTAAAACGTGTTAAGAAGTTTCAAAGTCTTTTTTATCAACGTAAAAATAAGACACTTGCTTATAATACTAGAGATGTGAGATTAATTATAGATACTAAGTACCTTGAGCATATGCTTTTCTCTTTTAAAGAAACTAATTCAACAGATAGTCCCACATTAGTTAGAGCCTCAGGTGTCGTAACACCGTAACACCATTTTTTGACTGCCACGTCAGCGCCACATCAGCATAACACCAACACCAACACCACTCCCCTAATCATAACACCAAATAACACCATTCACCTCTTTATTTTCATAAAACCCCCTAAACATTTATTTCATTCATTTAACAAACTAATCATTTCATTCATTAAATTCAAATACACATTACAATACTAAAAAAAAATACACACATTAAAAAAATTTTGAAATTAAAAAAATAAAAATAAACACACTATATTCACACACACAAACGCATATGTATCAGGTTTGTACTATTAAATTAAAAAAACACACACTATTAAATTAAAAAAAAAACCATACCTCCTTCTTTTTCATCTCACCTGCACACACACTATTCACTTTATCAATGGCGGCGGCGATCAAAATCCTCCCAACAAATTTTACGATCTAATCCCTTCATACTTGGTGTTTGAATTGTTATAACCATGTGAAATTGGGATCATTCAACTTATTTGATGATTCCTCATAGCGACGCGGGTTAGGCTGATTTTCTCATCCTGAGATCTTACGAGTTTAGATTTGGTTGTCTCCTTAATTTTTTTTCCATTTCTCGTTTTCTTTATTTTATTTCCGCTTTTAGCCATGGAGGTCTCATTATCTAGAACTTCATTTCAATCCAATTTTGACCAAACTCGCCAAGATAGCAAAGTCGGTGTTCATATCTACACTTTCCTTGATGATGGCTCAAGTAGGGATCTTGGAGGTGTGTACGTGGGTATGGAACCGTGGTCGATTGTGTTCATTCACTAACAGAGATCTAAAGCAGGGGAGCGTTTTCGCTTTGTGTTCGTTTCATCAAAGTTCTCAATTTTGATCGTCTTCATTGAGAATCTCAAAAAAAAACTATTTGGATTGGTCGTTTTTCACTTATCCGATCTAATCTGCTCGGTTTGGGAAGGCCTAAAGCTACTTTCCCTCATAATGAGATTGTCGGCGCCCTATGGTATTGCATCAGGTCTTAAGCAGCCTATTTGACCAGCTAAGCATCTAGGTGGACCTAAAGACTATTTTGCAGCTATTTGAAACCGCTCTTTGGTTTTAGGCCGAATTCTTGCTAGTGAACAAGGGATCTCTACGGAATTGTGTCATGGGTGAAGTTCTCCAATTTTCTTCCATTAATAACTTGCAGGTGCTCTTGTTTAATGAGGGTTTTCATAACACTCGCATTGTCTATCTAGGAGGGTTGTGGGTTATGATTGAGCTGAATTCTTCTAAGTCTAAATTGAATTCCGGAAAAATGTTGGGGTAGTCGTGGTTCAAAAGCATATTGGTAAATGCGCAATCTGATTTTGCGGCTAAAGAGCGGATAGTTTGGGTCGACATTGAAGGAGTTCCCTTAAACGCTTGGTCTCGTTCAACTTTTCAAAAGATTGGGTCTAAATGGGGAGAATTAGTTGTACTAGAAGACGGGTATGAGGACCTTTTTGCAAGGAAACGTATTTGTATTATGACCAGCCATACGGAAGAAAATTGGTAAAGTTTAAGCTTATGTTAAAGGGAAGGTTTTTTGGGCCTCGTGCCAAGGAACTTTGTGTGTGGTCCCCAATCTTTCAAAGAAAGTTCCTGAGCAAAGAGTTTGTGTTTCGGATGGACCGACTCCATAAGGCTAACGAAACGACGGCCTAATAATTGAATTCTTGTGGCGCTGAGAATGAAGTGTAGTGTGTTTCGGGACACATATTTTGGTGATAATGGTGATGATCATGGTTTGTCGAGCATCATCTTGGTTAACCTTCTAAAGGTTAAGGAGGTTTAGCTGATCCCTGCAATATTTTGGCTTGATGACAAACGGTTAAATAACGAAGCAAGAACACCGGATTCGTCAAACAGTATCCTTAACCACGGGTTTCATCTCCTGCCAATGATATTCCAACTCTGTAATCAAGATAGGCCCTGATGTTACATCTGTTGACCTACTTAGTAAGTTCGGCAAAGGAGAAATTAGTCACCATGTCAGTCATTGGTCTTAGTTCGAGAGTTATGGGGATACGGTACCAGCGACGTGTTTTTCATCTCCTGTTGGGAGCAAGCCTATTCATGGTTTCGCATAAAGGAGGTTCTCTGTTGGAAGTTCTTGACGGCATGAGTAAGGTAGGTCAGACTATGGGATTCTCTATGGACGGTTGCCTAAAAGATATGGAGATTATTATCTGGTTCGCAAGCGAGATCCGTGGGTTTCCATTGGTATTGTTTGTCTTTAAATATCCAAGGCCTGGGATCCAAGGCTTAAAAAGGAATGGATAGGGAGTTGAATTATAAACTTAAGTGAGTTTCTTGACTCTTTACATGAAACTAACATGGAAAACATTTCTGCTATGCGAGGGCTTAAAATTTTTGTGGGGTAATAGTAGTTTGATCATGTTTTTTAGTGAGGCTTGGTAATTCAGGGGGTATTTTATGTTTATGGGATCAGCTTCTTAGGTTTCGTAAACGATAACATATTAATCTCTGATACTTTGTTGTTTTTATATGGGGACTTGGTTCAATAATCACTAAGTCGCTCATTGTATCTGTGTATGCCCCTCAATCCGCTACTGATAAACGTCTCTTGTTTCTGTGGAGTTATATTACGGGTCTTTTATCTCGGTGGAATAGAGAGGTTTTGGTTACAGGAGATTTTAATGAAGTTCGTTTCGAGAGAGAAAGGTTGGGTTCTGTTTTTAATGTGCATAGGGCTAACGAGTTTAATAGCTTTATTTCCAACGCGGGGATTGTGGAGATTCAGTTGGAAGGCTATTCATTCACTTGGTCTCACCCGTCGGCTGCAAAAATGAGTAAGTTGGATCGGTTCTTGGTTTCGGAAGGTTTTCATTTCTTTATTTCGCTATTTCAGGCTTTTGTATTGATAAGAATCTGTGCCGAATCAACTCGACGATTTTGCTTCGATGAGATGGTTACAGATTATGGTGGCAAACCCCCTTTAGGGTGTTGCACTTCTTGGTTTTCCTTACCATGGCTTTGTACATAAGGTCAAGATGCTTGGGATTTCATTTGTCTTGAGGATTCTATGGAATGGTCCGGTTCAAAAAGAAATTGCAAATGCTAAAAAAGGGAAATTCGATCTATGGGTGGATGTTCATAAACGAAAAACGTCGGAAGGTTAATTGATATTCAAGAAGATAAATTGAGTGGTATATAGATCATATTTTGATTAAAGGTGGAGTGTATGATGAGATTCTTCTTTCCGATGGAGTTGACAGAACCAATGCAAGATATCACAATAGTCCACTGTTTCGTGACCAAATGCAGAAGCTAGACTCAGTGGGCTGTGAGGGTGGTTGAGAACTCCTAAATTTTTTCATTGGTTTTGTTAATCGTAAGCGCGTTCACTTATCAGTCAAGGGCGTTATGGTTGATGGAGAATGAAGTTGATGGAGCCTTATCGTGTTAAAGAAGAATTTGTTCTCACTTTTGCCTAAAGAGGTTCCAAGCACGGGCGTGAGTCGTTGTCGGCTGAATTTCAGGTTCCCGTCTCGCCTCACTGCTGACCAGATTTCTGATCTGGAAAAGCCGGTGTCCTCTGATGAAATTCGCAAAGCTGTATGGAGTTGTGGCGAAAATAAATCGCTTGGCCGACGGGTTCACTTTTGAATTCTTTCGAAAATATTGGGATTCCATTAGGCGCAGATATGTGCGTGCGGTAGAGTGGTTTTTACAAGGCATAACTCTTTTGCTAAGGTTGTAATGCTTCTTTTATCACTTTGTTTACGGAAATGTCAGGTCCCAAGACCGTGAGTGATTTTAGGCCTTTAGCTTAATCGGGAGTCTATATAAAGTTGTGACAAAAATTCTTTACTATTGTTAGTCTTTGGTTATTTCGGACCTTAATTTCAGTGTTAGACAGCATTTCTCCATAGCCGTCAGATCTTGATGGGCGTTTATTATAATATGAGTTACTCTCTTGGTGGTAGGCATAAAAAGCAGCAAGCCATGGTTTTCAAAGTTGATTTTGCCAAAGCTTACGGACATCAGTTTGAGTAGGGATTACCTGCGATGACGTTCTTTTTTTCTTTTGGTTTCGGTGTTAAATGGCGCTCTTCGGATATAAAGGAAGTTTAATATCAAGTATGGATTCTGTTTCTTGTTAATGGAGTCTACTTCAGGAATTTCAATTTCATTGCCGGTCTAAACAAGGGGATCATTTGGTCTTACACTCTTCATTTCTTGTTATGGATATCGCTCCATTTGTCGGTTTTAGAAACCTGTTCGAGGCTTGGATATATTTCACTGGTATTAAAATTGATTCTGTCTCTCGATTTCTCATCTTTTTTATGCGGACGATGCGGTATTTATTGGTGAGTGGACGGATAGTAACTTAAGGAGTATTATTCATAATCGCCATTGTTTATCGTTGGCCGTCTGGGGTTGAAGATTAATCTTAAGAAAAGCCAATCTTCTAGGGAGTCGAGTTTTGGTGTCACCGTCAATTTTGCTTATGAAGCGGCTGCCTCCATGGTTTGTTCGGTCATGAAAGCCCCATTTCAAATACTTAGGGGTTATGGTTGGAAGTAATATGTCTAAGAAGCAATGCTTTGGGATGATTTGGTTGGTTAAGATTTAGTCTAGGATTTCGAAGTGGATGATTAATAACTTATCATAGGAGGTCGTCTCACGTTACTAAAGGCGGTTTTAGGCTCTACTCCCATCTACCCTATGTCTTTATACAAGGTGCCGAAGACCGTGTTACATGAGATGGAATCTTTACGTCGTAATTTTTTTAATGGTGTTCAAGGTTGACGATAGGAAGTTTCGTGGTTAAGTGGACGAAAGTGCTCGCTCTAGAATATGGGAGGTTTAGGTGTCTCTAGTTTTATGCCCTTAATCGTGCGCTTCTTTTCAGTGGGTTGTGGGAGATTTCTTTCTAAGATAATTCTGTTGTGGTTTCGTTTCATTTCAGCCATGAATGGTTTTTTTCCTGATAGCTCTTCTTCATTGTTCGATTGTTGTACTATTATTCGGGAAGTTTCGGCCTTAAAACTTCAAGGTATAGACTTTCTATCTCATTGTAAGCGTCGTTGGTTCAGGTATGCAAACTCGCTTCTGGGAAGATCTTTGGTTAGGTGAGGTTCCTTTCAATGAGCTTTTCCACCTAGGTTGTACCGCACTGGAGAACAATCAACAGAATGTTCAGTTCGCGGTTAAAATGCAAGGCGATATCGTTAGCTCTTTCGTCGCCATGTCAGGGGAGGTATGGATGTGGAAAACTCAGCAGGCCTCGAATACATTCAGGATTTGGTTAGGGAAAGGTTCTTTATATTGTAGATGGATAGATGGGATTGGGACTTGAACGGGGGTGGGCGACTTTTTGTGTTTAAAGATGCTCGTGACTTGATGGACGAGGTTCTACTTCAATCAAGAGATTGTTGCTACGAGGATGGATTTAGACTATTCCTGATTAAGGTGATGTTTTCGCTGTGGAAAACTCCACATTGATCGCCTCCCCACCTAGTACTAACCTTTTTCAAACATGGTATTCAGGTGCAATCTTTCTTTAAGTACGATATGTAATGTCTTGCAGGAAGATACATCCCATCTTTTCTTTTCCTGTGACGTGGCTTTAGCTATTTCTCGGCTTATATGTCGATGGTGGAACGTTTCTTGGAGCCCTGTTGATTCTTATTCGGGCTGGTTGGAGTGGTTTAATTCTATTCGATTGGGCTCCAAGCTTAAAGGGATCCTAGAAGGCGTTTTTTATGTGTCTTGGTGGTGCTTGTGGAATTTCCGTAACCAACTTCTTTTTGCTTCCAAGAAACCGCGCAAAGAGACTTTGTTCGATGATGTTGTTTCTCGTTCTTTCATTTGGAGTAATTCTAGATGTAATCTAAAGTTTACTTGGGATTGTTGGCTTCAACATCCTTATTTGATTGCTTTGTATTTGTTCTAGCTCCTTGCTAGCTTTCTAATAAAAGTTGTCGTTCAAAAAAAAAAAAGTAATAATGTTATCTATGCCGAGTTTTTGTGTCAAATAAGTTTATCAAATGATTTATGTTTATCAATAGGGGTATATGATGTGTTTTTCTTAGTACGTTTTGTGATTAGTCAATGTTCGCGCTATGAAATAGGAAAGAGGAGAGAAAATTTTCTCGTCGTTTGTAACTATAGAGGAACGCACGAAAGATGTATTGTAGTTGTTAGCCAAGTTTAAAGGATTCAAAAATATTATAGGATTTATAAAAAATAAAAAATGTTAATTTTTTACATTTTAATTGTTTATCTTAATCAACACCCTTTATAAAAATGTTAGACAATATACATCCATAGTGGGACAACGGTATATAATCCTGCTTTGTGAGTTGCACCTCATACGTCAACTTATTAATATTGTGATATGTTGTATTTCTTAGGTTTTGGAAGCTATCACAACTCTCCGATGCAACGAAAGTTTTTCAATGGAGCGATCGGAGTTGCTTGGTGATTCTGTGCTGAAGTATGTAGTAAGTTGTTGTCTATATCTTTGAGTATTCAAAGAAACAGGAAGGACATCTGTCTTCTCGCCGATCATGGCAAGTTTGTAACTCCACCTTATACGATTTGGGAATCAAATACGGGATACATGTATATTGTGAATGTTGTATTCTATGCTTCTTTAGCTGTACACATTATGGATTTGGTGCGAGTGTGGCAGAATGGGCTGGTGTTGGGTCAAAACAAGTATTTCTGGGTCAAGTTGACCCGAAGCACTTTTTATCCAGTAAATGATAAACTAATTCTTGTATGTTATACACATGCAACTTTCCATCTTCTATAAACAACGTAACCTGTTTCCACCCATTGTGTAAGTAGACGGGTCAGAATTGCCACTGATGAACCTTTAAATAATCTAATGAAATTTTTATACAGGGTTATATAAGAGACTGTGCATTTGATCCAACAAGATGGACGACGCATGGTCAAGTAGATTGAAATCAAAACACTCAAATAATGCCCCTCTGTTCTTTTATAAAAATTGTCCGTTAAGAGGGGTATTTTAGTCATTTCATGTCGACCAAGGACCAAAAGTGGAACCAAACATTCAAAATACGGACGGTTTTTGCAATTTCGAAATTCGACGGACCAAATCTGCAATTTGACCAAACCTCAAGGACCATTTTTGCAATTTACTCTAGCCGCTAATATTCCTTCCCAACACATTGATCAATCAAACATGCATGTGTTCTTAAAAATAATCGGAGTTGAATCCAGAAACCCCGCCACGCCTCATGTCTTATCGCGCATTTTCACGCCTCATTTCACGACACGCCTAGAGTTGACGCCTTGGTCCATTTCGTAATGTGAAGGTCACGCCTCACGCTTTAGTGATGTCTTGATGCCGTCGTAGCACGCCTTTTAGAACGCAGATCAAAACTGTGGATGATGTAACCATTCTTTAGTTTTGTTACTATGTGCTCAACTTTGGCTATTGTTGTTTTCCAAAAAGCTTGTGCTTTATGGTGTTGTGTTGTGATGCATTTACATACCAAAATGTGCTGTTACACAAGGCGTAGAAAAACAAACAAACAAAGAACTGAATCCATACCAGACAATATCTTCACTTGAATGGTGAAGCGTGTTGAAAAATTATTGATGTGATATAATTATAGACTTGCGTTATTCGTGCTAACGGCATATATTTTAGTTTCATGCTCTCTTTCACGAGAGCTTCACATATTTTATCCATTCGAGATATCGTTA
>BQNB010099215.1:0-17721 GCA_026074375.1 Tanacetum coccineum
TCATCATGTGGTTGTCTTACGAATCTTTCTCGTCTTTTAAAAAATTTCTTGAAGTCTCTCACGGCCATGGCGTATTCTTCGTCTTCACTATCGGAATTCAAACTATGTTCATCACTTGATTCCTTTCCGGCCTTCAAAGCAAGAGATCTATTTTTTTCTCTTTTTCCTTTGACCATTTAGGAAAAAAAATTTATTATTACTTCATAAACTTTCAAGTTTCCAAAAAGTTCGTCAAGTAATAGAGATGTTAAATCCTTTGATTCTTCAATAGTTGTAACCTTTGCACGCCATTTAGGATGAAGTGCCCTAAGAAATTTCCTAACATAATTCTTGCTAGAAAAACCTTCATCAAGTGCTTTTAGACTAGTAATAATAGTGTTAAATCTAGCAAAAGCATTACTTGTCGATTCCTCTTCCAGAATCATAAATTGTTCATATTGTTGAACAAGAATATCTATTTTATTATCTTTGACTTGACTATTACTTTGGTGAGTGATTAAAAAAGTATTCCAAATTTCTTTTGCGGTTTTACACTTAAAAATTCTTTCATATTCTTTATGTTGTAAAGCATTATAAATCACCATTTTAGCTTCATTATTTTTAGCATGTTTCTTTTTAAGATCATTGTTTTGTATATCAAATGGTACAATTTCATCCTTTTTAGTTTCGGGATTATTTTAAATGGGAGAAAAATCACCATAGGTAATAACATGTTAAAGATCTATATCTTTTGATTTCACATAAGTTTCGAATCTATTTTTCTAATAAATAAATCTATCACTTTCAAATAGTGGTGGTCTTTGCATAGATTGCCCTTCTAAATATTTTTCCGATTTCATAGATCGATTCAAGAAATAAATACAATTTATTTTAAAAATCTTGTTTAACCTGGCTCTGATACCAATTGTGGAAAACTAGAATGGGGTTGAATAGTTTACCGCTTTTTAAATTAATGTTATGTTTGTTTATAAAAACTTAGATTCGACTTTATGTGATCTCAATATGTGCACAATATGAACAATACAAGTAAGCAGATAAATGACAAGTAAATATGAAGATAAGAGTTAGAAAGATCAAACCACAACACAAGAATTTATAGTGGTTCGGTAACGAAGTACCTCTTCGCCCTACTCCACTCCTCGAGCACCAAACGCGAGAGTTCTCTTCACTATGTCAACAAACTCCCTTTAGGCGGAGAAAACCGTACACAGCTTTGCTTACACCAATTTTCGACACTAAGCTAAATGTCGAGTTCTAATCTTAGCTAGAACCAATATATCACAACTCTTGTATGATAGTCACACCACTTTACAACAACTCACAACTTTGCTTTACTTCATAACTTCTCTTCGCTTCACAACTTCTTTTTACTTCACAACTTCTCTTCTCTTCACAACCAAGACACTACTACGATTACACCAATATAACACTACTTACTGTGATCATTACGATCTAACTATACTTTCAATGATCACCACAATCTAACTATTATACACAACTACAATACACACTTTCATAATATACACAAATGATTTACAAGATCTAACACAACTTCACAACAACACCAACTAAACTATAACATTTCTTGACTTGATTATAAGAAGTATTCTTCTCTTGCACTTGAGGAATTAAGCTTGGATCACTTGGAAACAAAGCTTTATGATTAAATGATCAAAGGATTGTAGGAGAGTATAAACTGATTTAGAACAGAAAGAAAGTGTGTGCAAAAGGTGAGAAAATCAGTGGGGAATAGTCTAGTATTTATAGGCAAACTGAGTTGACTTTTTGTCTGGCCGGTCCCCCTTAATTAGGGTGTCGGTCCCCTTAATAATTAAGGGGACCACCCTTATAATTAAGGGGGCTGCCCAGCCTGGACGCTCCCTTTTTTTCTTTTTTGGGGGAGGTGTTTTCTGGAACATTTCTAGCCCTTTTTAGGTAGAAATTTTGAATTCAAAATATTTATTTTTAATAAAATATTTCTTTTAAATTTAAAAATGTTTTGTAAAAGTTATAAAAATGTCTGTGACATTTTTATAAAAAATGTGAGGTTGAATAAAAATTCCTTTGATCATAAAATGCATTAAGCATTTATTTATTCATACATTTAAGTGATTAAATTTTTGAAATGAAAATTTACTACTAATTACTTGTTTACGAATAATTTTTCATTAATAGTTTTTACATTTTGTGATTATCAAAACGTAAAGAGGTCGAAAATATTAATAACATTTTTAGGCATTATTTCTATCAACATTTATCACATGATACTTGTTTACGTGCTTGAATATGCGGCCTATCATTCAACTAGATCTAGTTACGCCTAACAAGTGAGCTAGATATTGGAATAACTCTTCATATCGTATTTTATATTACTAGACCAATAGGATCACAAGTAACATTCTGTCGTTGTCTTTAAATTAAGAGCTTAGTTGGACCGGCAGGTGACCCATAATGTTTCAACAAGTATGTTCTTGATTAATTGATAAAGATTTAAAGTGGGTAAAGTCCCGATGGGCTAGGGTTTATCAAGATCACCATTGCTATAATCCCTAGATAGATTATAATTAAACTAAAAGGATGCTTTATGTGGATGCATTAAATATGACAGGATTCAATGTGTCTAGGTCTTAGGATGATGTCCCGCCTATGTCTTAAGAATGATATGCTGCTTTGAGATAAGAAATCATTGCACTAAATAAACAAACCAGCATTTAATCGGATTTGATATGGCTAATATAGTTTTCTATTATTTGGCTTGTACCGCTCTTTTATCTTTTGATTGTTTTATTGAATGTTTATTGTGTTTAAAATTGATTATTGTCACCATAAAACATGTGCCAATCTCTCAGGCTGAAAACCCCCTATATCAGTTAGAAGCGTATATAGCATAGGTTTAACTAGTAATTAGAATTAACGTAACTAGAGTAATTAAAATACTGATAGATTATAAGGTTAACAACCTCGGTCTTAGTGTTCGACACCCTACTTACCATGAAACTCCATCCGATCGGGTACACTGCCCGTTAAAGTGTTGTTTTAGGATAAGTAGGCTAAATATAAATGTAAAACTCGTTAATTAATAGATAGACCCTACACGACAGCACATCATCAGGACAAGTTTGTCAGATGTACCATTGACAATACTTTTTTTACTTATAAGACTAAGAGTGATGTTATTATTGTATATATATATGTGGATGATATCATTTTTGGGTCAACCAGTTCAAAATTAAGTAAACAATTTGGAAAGCTGATGACCAAAAAGTATGAGATGAGTATGATGGGTGAACTAACTTATTTTCTAGGCTTTCAAATAAAACAAGATTTCAAAATAATCTCTATTTGTCAAGAAAAATATGTTAAGGATTTGCTCAAAAAGTATGATCTACCTGACTGTGCCTCAGAATGCCCTATGCTTCCCCTAACCAATTTGGGCCCTGATGAGTCAGGGGTCTCTATTAATGAGACATTATTCAGAGACATGATAGGGTCACTGATGTACCTCACAACTAGCTGACCTGATATCCAATTCTCCACATGTCTATGTGCTAGGTACCAAGCTAACCCCAAGGAATCCCACCTTGTTGCTGTAAAAAGAATTTTTAGATATCTTAAAGGAACTCTAAATCTTGGCCTTTGGTATCCAAAAGGACCAGGCTTTGATCTAAAAGCATACTCTGACTCAGACTACGATGGATGTAACTTGGATAGAAAGAGTATCTCATGTGGATGTCAGATACTTTGAGGAAAGTTAGTATGTTGGAGTGCAAAGAAGCAAAGCTCTGTAGCGATGTCATCAGCTGAAGCTGAGTATGTAGCTGCTGTTGGATGCTGTGCTCAAGTCCTCTGGATCAAGAGTCGGCTGGCTGACTGTGATGTTCTCTATGATAAGGTGCCCATATTTTGTGATAATACAAGTGCCATTACCATATCAAACAATCCAGTGTTGCATTCTAGGAAAAAACATATTGACATCACGTATCACTTCATCAGAGACCGTATTTTCAAAGATGGTATTAAGCTTTATTTTATTCCTACTAATTTTCATCTAGCTGATATTTTTACCAAACCTCTAACTGAGCCTAGCTTTACTAGATTGGTAGCTGAGTTAGGTATGCTTAATATTGAAAAACAAGTATCTGACAAGAAAAAGGCTTTAAGTGAGCCTCTGACTTGAATATTAAATGTTTTAAGGTAACTTAAATGTAACTAGGAAGTTGAAAGACAAACATTCTCAATATTTAATTCAAGATTTACTCAAATGGTTTTACCAACTTTCTCAGAAAATATGGAAATAACAGTACTCGAGGGTCATGTGGAGCCACGTTTTGTGCCAGTTTTACCACTCGCATTTAATGTGGACTTCAAATCAATTTTATATTTAAACTTATAAAATTCTTTGTGGTATAAAAAGTTTACCTTTTTCACATACATCATTTTTCACTCACTCAAAACCCTAAAACCTCCATTTTTATCACCTCACATAAACCTTTTCATCAAAGCTGAATCAAAGTTTTAATCAAATGGATTCAGAATCAACATCTTCACAACAATCACAACAACTTCTACCATCATCGAAGGTCAATTTTAGGTGTGAAGAGGGTATAATTGCTTTCAATAATGCTATTGCTCTTCTTGAGCACCCAAACGAGTTATACCGACCCATGCTCAGTTTTATCTTGAACTGTTGCATCAATAAAGCCCTAACCCTTTAACCCTCTGCAATGTATGTGGAATACCTTAAGGAGTTTTGGTATACAGTAAAGGTTGAAGAAGAGACCAAGACCATTACCTTCTCACTTTCACGGTGGGATAAACCCCTATCCTTTACTCAAAATGAGTTCATATCTGCCATTGGCCTACCCATTTGTAAGGACGTTGTTCCTTTACCTCCCAAGGAGACCGTAAGGGTTGGGCTGGCGACTTTGGGTTTATTTGACAAAGACAAACCAACCCTTTCATCCAATGTCCTTGTTAATTCTTCACCCTTAAAGATAAAGTATTTCACACCCATTTGGAAACTTTTTATGCAATATATTATCAAGTGTTTGGGTGGGATGCAGGGATTACATAAATAAATGAACCTTAATCAGCAGACAATTGCATATTGTCTAATCTGGGGGTTAGAGATTGACATTGGGGCGATTATTTTCTCAAACTTGATTCATAAGCTTTAAAATGGGAATAAGAACAGGGAAACGAATATTTGCTATACAAGGTTTTTATCCTTGATTTTTGAAAAATTGCTTGGAGAAAACTACATCAGCAATGATCTCACTCTTGTAAAACCCCACACCATAACAGCTGCTTCATTTCAAAAACCTCTAGCATCTGAAGTTGCTTTGACTTCACACATGCTAAAAGTAGCTAAACTTTTTCAAGAGCCTGAATAGTCTTTGATCCCTTCCTTTGGGGAGGTGAATGCTGATGACACAGCTGATAAGTCCATGTCCAAGGCCTCTGTGCAGCCTGTCACTCAGCCCAAAGTACCAACTGACTTGAAGAAAAAGAAAAAGAGAATCCCACCTTCTTCGAAACCAAAGTCTCCATATAAGGTCAGGGTCATCCTTCTAATGAAACAAGTCACTAAGACTCAGCACGCTGAGGTCACAGTGGCCACCGCTGACGCCACCAAGAGTCTAGTAGCCTCCGAGTTGGCAGAGGAGCAAGTAAACCAGCCTTCAGCCGCTGAAGCCGAAAAGGTAATAGTATTTTAAATATAAGGGGCACTGTAAGCAACCACTCTCAAACTTCTCTAAGAGAGAGTGGTAAAGTTAAGGGCTACCCTCGACCCAATAGAGAGTCAGAGTCAGCACTTAATTTCTTATATCTTATGTACACTCTGTGTCTGTACTCAGGGGATGATACTGAAAGGTTGAAAACACCTGATGTTTGACTCTGAAAACTCTAGACTTTAAAGGAACAACCTATATGTGCATGAAAGTCGACCCCTATATGAACTAAACCTCACTCAGACTTAGGGGTCCCTTGAACCAATAAAAAGAGTCCCAAAGTCTTAGACTTTTGAGGGGACTCGATAATCACACCCAGTCCTCTTAGGGGCTGCGAATGGCAACCCTTCCCTATATTACAAACTCATTACTGAAAAGAGTCCCAAAAGTTTTAAACTTTTGAGGGGACTGGATAATCACACCCTGTCTTCTTAGGGGCAGCGAATGGCGATCCTTCCCTATATTACAAACTTACAACTAAAAAGAGTCCCAAAAGTTTTAAACTTTTAAGAGGACTAGATCATCACACCCAGTCTTCTTAGGGGTAGAAAATGGCAATCCTCAACCTCGTTACAAATTCACAAGTTTTAACTAACAAGTTTCTGCATGTACTAGACCAAAATATTATGGAAAAAAGAGGACGCTGAGGTCTACTCTATGAAAGAACCTACTTTTGAGAAGCTTATGGATGAAGTAGACAAGCTAAAGGAGGTTGCTCAAGAAAAACCAGAGAGTCCATATGACACTGAATCAGAGATTAAAATAATCAAGTCTTATCAAGTTAATACTGTCTCTGGTTAACTGCTCATTCATCAAGGTTTACAATGGAGTACTTCAGATGATAATGTAATTGATATTACTCCTAAAGGTAATGAGGAAAGAGAAGCATCTGACTCTGGACTTCGTTCCATGCATGACGATGATCTGGTCTCTCTGTTTGGCTTCGACTCTCAAGCCTCGACTGATCATGACTCTAAGGAAGGTACTGTAACCTTCCATGCTTCCGTTGATATGACAGCTCAATCAGACCCCCTTGGTCATCTTCATGAGGAGCTAGGCATACTTAATACAAAGATTGATTAGTTAGAGAGCAGCATATCCAAGAAGGTAGTTGAGGATATGAATTCCTTTATACCTGCAATAGTTGCGGATACAATGAAAGAACTGATGTCTGGACTTCTTTCAGAGGCTCTGAAAAATACTCTTCCTCAGCTGATTTAGGATTCTATCAAATCTTCTGTCTCTAAATCTATTGCAGATGAGCTACCCCAGGTTGATGCTCAGGTTTAGAAAAACTTAAAAGTTTAATTACCTGCTCTTCTTTTGAAACCCATATACAGAGAGTTTAATGCATTCAACAAATTAGAGAGCCAAAGATTTGTTTTACTTTAGAAGGAGCTGAGCAAATTCCTTCACAGCAAAATGAGGAAATCCATCAGAATGAGAGTCCACACAGGGATGAAAGAAGTTTGTCATAAACTCTCTGCTTGTACATCCTCTGTGGCTACCAACTCCCAGCAAGTTCAAGATCTCAGGCTTATGTTTCACGACATGGTTTCTCTCCTCAGTGCAGCAAAAATATTTCAAAAGGCTAATGCTGAGGGGGAGAAGTGGGAGAAAAACAATCCTGAGTCTCCAGCAGAAAAGAAAGTTGCTCAGCACCCTAAACAAACTGAGGGGGAGCAAGATTCAGGCATTGTGGCTATTATTCAGGGGGAGCAATCATCAGCTCAAGAAAATTCTCTGGTTTTTCATACCTCTAAGAAAAGGAGTGTTTATCCCACTTTAATAGATCGAATTCCTTAAACTTGTTTAAGGATTAGTTATATTAGATAAATCTAACACGATTATAGTAGAAACTTTGTTTGAATGTATTAAAGATTATTCGGAATCTAATCTTAATATTAAGAAGAATTCTTAATGAAACAGTAATTCAAAACAAATAAGCTCCAATATTATTAATAATAATACCAATACTCTCAAAGTATTAGAGTTACAAAGACCTTGAAGCTAAGAATAATAAAAGATAAAAAAACATATCAAACTCTATGCCTTAGGACTTCCTTTTATACACCAAGGAGTCCTAGTCGGCTTACAATACTTTCCTAAGTATCCATAATATTTTCTATAAACAAATAACTTAATACATATCATATAAGTAGTACTAACAACAAACAATACTAACTTATTAACCTTAGCAGCATTAACTTATCTAGCAGTAGTAACTTTGTACTAGCAGTAGTAACTTATCACTAGCAGTAGTAACTACTTAGCATATTTTCTCTAGAAGTAATAATATTCACTAGCAGTACTAACTTTGTACTAGCAGTAGTAAATACTTAGCATATTTTCTTTAAAGTTCATGAACAACACTAAATCCTGCTGAGCAGTATTAACACAAACATAAGCAGCAGTAATTCAAACAACATTAAGAAGACTTTTAATCCTAATAATCCTCCCCTAAACTTGATATTCTTCTTTAAAATCATCAAGTTTCTTCATTTAAAGCATCATCAACACTAGGAGGATGCTTCCAAACACTTCTTTACTTCTTAAGTTGTTTCATGATGAATTTACAAAGCTGATAAGCCATTTCACTTTCATAGTCAATCATAAGCTTCTTTTCCAACATCATTGAAAGTGTAGATGGTGTAAGGGGATACTTCTTCTCTACCAACATATAGATATGCACATGTTGCATCCTCAAGGAATGTACTCCACATGAGTCATATAGCTTCCAACTCAACACTTTGTAGTCTTGTTGATTCCTCCATACTTTATCTTCTATATGTGGTTCAAACATAGTCTTCAAATCACCCCATAATAACAAATCCAAGTCTTCCACTGGTCTTGTTGACTCATATTTAGCTTTTACCAACTTGTACAAAGTTTCCAAATCTTCCCTGTCAAAACTTTTAAGCATGTGACTAAAGATCATGTACATTTGAGACTTTCCATCAGCTCTTATTATTTGATAATAGCTTTTTCTTCCTTCTTTATGAATCTTCCAGTCAACAATACTTGGAGACTTAACAGCCAAAGGTATAGCATCAATTGCTACTTCTTCTTCATCTGGAATGATTTCCATTAACTTTTTAATCTCTGTTGTTTCTTTGTCATCTTCCACTTTTTGCTTCTTTGTACTCTCTTGTACCAGCTCTGCTCCTGCTCTCTTTTCTTTGCCCTCCACCAGCTCTGTTCTAAAGTCTTCAAATGTATTTACCCTTTGGAATGCTATGTCAAACATCTCTTGAATAGAATCAAACCCTTTTAACTTCAAATCTTTAAGCTTGTATCCTTCCATGTTCTTTAGGTAAGTACACATTATCTTTCTCTGTTGAGCTTTTGTTGGTGGTTTGTTTCTTATCTCTTCTACTCTTTTAGCTGCAAAATGCTTTAATGTAGCCTTTTCTTCAATAGATAACTCTTCTTGTTCTTGTGCTTGCAATCTTTCAGCCAATTGATGATCAGCATCAATCTTTGCCTGTATATCATCCCATGTTTCAATCAAGGCAATATTGGCTTCTTGTTCTTTTTCAGCTTTTTCTCTTGCAAGTCTTTCTTCTTCATCAAATTCAGCTTGTAGTTTTAAAGCAGTTTCTTCATCAAAACTGATTTGATCTTTCTTTTTCATAGGCTTCACAGGTTCTATCCATATCCCTTTACCTTTGTCCTGTGATTGTTGTGAAGATAGTTGTGAAGATTTTGTTGTTGTAGATTCACCCAGCTCTTGTATAACAACCCCTTTCGTCTTGGGTTTTGTACTTTTCATTTCTTCAAGTGCTTGAGCCAAAGTAATATCATCAACAGTTGTAGCAGTAGTTGTTGTAGCAGCACTAACAGTTGTTGCAGCACTAGCAGCACTAACTTTATCACCAGCAGCACTAACCTGAGCAGCATCAATAATTAGCTTAGCAGTGTTAATAACTTCAACTACTTCTTCATCAACTTCCATTTCATCATGAACACTAACCAGGGTAATTTCTTCATCTGCATCAATAGCATCAATCCTCCCCTGTTTGGATGCATCCTCACCCAAACTTTCTTCATCATCAGAGGATTCTACCCTAGCAGTCAAACTAACTTTGTATAATCTCTTCAGCCTATGAGTTCTTGACCTATTTTTCTTTTCAAGCTTCTTGACCCTCCTTTTCAAACTAGCAATCTCATTATGTTGAGTGGTCTTTGTCTTCTCCAAATCAAGAACCCTGTTTTGTAAAGTGGTACATAGTGCCATCAATTCATCAAGTTTAAGTCTATCCTCATCACTTTGAAGTGTGTTACCTCTTGCGAGCAGTGAATCATTGGAATGTTTAGATACATTCTCAAACCTAGTTTGAGCAATAGTATCCCCCATGGTTTCTTGGCACCTGGGACCACCACCTGAAGTAGTTCCTAGGGAACTAGATTCATTAGGTGTTGCCTTGGATCGGGTCTTAGTTATGTTACCACTGTCCTGCTCTGCTTCTAAGCTAGAAGCAGTAGTGGCAGCCCTCACCAAACTATCACCCAACTCCTTATGGACAGCCTCATCTGCAACATTTTCACTAGGATCACTAGGCTGAGGTACCTGAGTGTCCTTTCTTTTAGGCTTCCTAGGTTTTTGTATCTTTTGAGGTTGAGTAGATGGTTGAATAAAAGTGGGTATGTGATAGGGATCAGTTAGATTTGTTGAACCTTCACCCATTTATGATTGGTTTTGTACCACCATTGTTGGAAATAAAGGTGTTACTCTACAAAAAAACCTTTGCCTATTTTTCTCATATTTCTAAAAATATTTTTAGTGTGAGAGGGTGCAATATAAATTCTCTTATGAGTTGACATCCCCTCAAGTTTTTGGTCCAAAAAGATTTACACAAACCTTGGATACATTAAAAATTTGCCAGAGACATTATCCAAGTTTCTAATCATACTATCAAAAATCAATTTTGAAAAGTTGAATTTTTAAACTTCTGGTTTGTAGCTAAATAGATAATTGCAGATGCCATAGTGCTACTAAACTCTTTCCATCTAGTAGTCTTTGCACTTAGACATTGTAAAATAGTATGAATCATAAATTTCCATTGTGGAGAGAAGATTGGCTTATAAAAAGTAAGCTTCTATGAGATTTTCTCATACCCCATCAATGTAAGTTGTTCAAAGATGGTAGAATTTGGTAAACAATCAATACCTTTAACATCTTCTAGTTGAAGATCTCTTCTCACAGTTGATTCAGTTATGATTATCTTCTTTCCATCCACTAAGGCATGTAACTGTACTTCTCCATTGACAGTTTTGACCTTGACAGTAGCCTAGAATTGTTCAATACACGACGTATAGATTGTAGGATTAACCATTAATGCATGCTTAATAGGGTGTGCATTCAAGAACTCCCTAATTTGTTCAAACTCATCACTTTCTTCGGGCTTAGACAAAAATGCGACTAAATTATGAATGTCTGCAAACTTTAGATTTGCCATTTGTGTTGGGTTTTGATGATGGATGATAAAATTGAGTTAGGGTTTGTGATTAGAGAGTATTTGAAAGAGTGAAATCGATTAAATGATTGATTGAAACCCTTGATCAAAGTATTTATGAAAATACCCTCAACAGCATTAACTTGAACCCAGCAATAGTAACTCAGTAGTAGTAATTTTATGCCTAGCAGCATTAACTTAGAACTAGTAGTAGTAAGCTATGCCTAACAGCGTTAACTTTAAGTCACCAACATTAACTCCAATTCCATTCCAAAAAGCTTTTCCATCATCAATTTAACACTTTTCTTTGCTTTTCCTGTAAAATGTTAGTCCAAAAACCAAGAAAACACAATCCATAGCAATTTTTACAATCATCACAGTATTAATTATAGTAGTAAGTATAACTAAAAGTATTAACTCAGCAGTAATAAGTATAACTAGCAGTACTAATTATACTTGATAGCAGAAACTTTTAATGACATGAAAAACAGTACTAATTCATACAAAACTCTACAAAAACATAAAGAGATAAAAGACTTTAAAGATTCATCATTCCAATACTAACAATCAAATATTGAAATCTACTTACATCAAAAGCTTTTGTAAGCAAATCTGCAACATTCTTGTCATTATGGATTTTGACCATTTGAATCAATTTCTTTTCATTACAATCTCTAATAAAATGATGCATGATCTCTATATGCTTTGTGTTTGAATGAAAATATGATTTTTAATTATGCAAATAGTATTGTTATTGTCAATAAAGATCTTGGTATGCATAAAATTGTACCCATAATCAAGTAGTTGATTCTGAATCCAAAGCACTTGTCCATAGCAACTTAAAGCAGCCATATATTCAGCTTCTGTTGTGGAATTTGCACACACTGTCTGTTTTCTTGCAACTTGCCATGATATTATTACATCAAGGAATTGGACAACTTCCTGTTGTAGATTCCTTATCCTAACTTGCCTAGCATAATCACTATCAGTGTATGCTACCAAATCAAAAGGAGAATTTTTTGGATACCAAAGACCCAATTTTGGTTGACCTTTTAAGTACCTAAACATCCTTTTCACAGCATAAAGATGTGAAACCTTAGGATTGACTTGATATCTAGCACAGGCAACATCAAAACATGATGTCAGGTCTGAGATGTATGATACAAGCAATGAAACCAATGATTGACCTATACATATGAACATCCACTTCTTTACCATCTTCATCCTTGAGCTTTTGAGTTTCTATTGGTGTGCTTGCATCCTTGATTCTTTAAACCCCAAATTCTTTGACATTTCTATCAAAACATATTTATTTTGACTTAATAAATATGCATCCTTTTCTACTTCTTGTAATCCCAAGAAGAATGTAGTTCTATAGAATCAGTGAATTTCTATGCATTAATTCTCAAATGCATTGCTATAGCTCCTTTCTTGTTGAACAAAGATTATATTCATCTTACATAAACTTGGACCAGCAAAATATCACCTTTTTACCTTTTGATGAATAAGGTTTTGTCAATTTTCCCTCTTTGAAACTCATTGTCAAACAGATATGTTGACAAGGTTTCATACCAAGCTCTAGGAGCTTTATGTAGTCCATATAGTGCTTTTTCAACCTTGTATACTCTATCAGAAAAGTCTGGATCTTCAAATCCCGGTGGTTGACATACATACACCTATTCTTTAATCTTCCTATAGAGAAAAGCACTTTTTACATCCATTTGATACACCACAAAATCTTTAAATAAAGCATAAGCTAAAAATAGCCTAATTGCTTCAATTCTTGCAACAAGGGTAAAGACTTCATCATAGTCAATCCCTTCTTCTTGTGTGTACCCTTGAGCAACCAATCTTACTTTATTTCTTATCACAATTCCCCTTTCAACCTTTTTATTCCTGAAAACCCATTTAGAGCCTATATCCCTTTTTCCAATTGGTAAATCCACTAAAGTCCAAACTTCTTGTAACTTGAATTGTAGAAGCTCTTCCTGCATAGCATCTATCCAGCTTAGATCCTTCAATGCATAAATTACCTTTTTGAGTTCTTCCTGTGATAAAAAGCAAGCAAACAAGCAGTTTTGAAGGTCTTTATGGTTTGGTTTTTGTTGAAGAGTACTAACAAACCCATGTTCTTCCAAATTCTTTGACATCCTTCTTGTTTGTGTAGCTGATTGCAAATCTCCAATCACTTGATCAAGAGGATGATCTTTATGAATTCTTGTAGTTGGAATAGGACTGACTTGGATTATTGTATCCAAATTATTTATGTCAGCCTATGCACCATCATCTTCATCATTTCTTGAGGAGTCAAATATGCTATAATCTTCCAAAGCAGAATTTGGATTCAAATTGAAGTTCATGCTTGATTTTTCCATAACAGAATTAACTCATTTTGTAGCCAGCATTAATACATTGTTAGTGCTGTTAATATTATCTTCCTTCTCTTGTCATTAACATTCACTTTCTTTTCTTGTTCCTCATCAAATATTATCGTCCCCATAACTTGAAGGTTTGGATCCAACATCAGGACTCTTTGGATCATAAGAAAATGGTGGATCAGCAGTACTAATGGTGCAATAATATACTTTTTTTGATAGGTTCTGTCTCCTTTCTGGATTTGACATGCATTATTCCCTTGCTTTTGTACCTGAAACATTAGATAGTGTACCTGTAAATTGGCTCATAATTCAGTGTTCTTGTAGGCATCAATATCAAATTAGACAAATCTTGTTCAACTATATAGTATTTGGTGTACTCTCACTAAAACCTAATATGCAAGTTTTCTTCCACTGATCCTTGTTTTCAATATTAAAATACTCTCTCTATAATGGTTTTACTATTCAAAAAGTATCCATAAAGAAAACCTTCATCAACCTTACCATCAAATTTACCTAAGTGATCTATGGTATTGAGTATGGTAAGAGGACACCCAAATGGTCTCATAAAGCTTAAAGTTGGCGTTCTACCATGAAAAAGTTTATATGGGGTGTTGTTATGAGGCTTAACTACTAACACTTTATTTTGCACATAACAAGCAGTTTTAACTGCTTCTGTCTAAAAAGTAGTTGGCAACTTAGAATCAGCTAGCATAATCCTAGCATCTCAATTAGTGTCCTATTCCTCCTCTCAGCAACTCCATTTTGTTGAGGGGTTCTAGCTACACTAAATTACCTCAAAATACCTTTTATCTCACAAAATTGATTCATCTCTTTGTTTTTGAACCCAGTCCCATTATCACATCTAATCATCTTTACCTTGTGATCTACTAAATTTTCTATCCCAGTTATAAAGGACTTAAGAATGCCACTAGTCTCATCCTTAGTAGCTAGAAAGAAAACCCATGTAAACCTACTGAAATCATCTGTGACAACTAGGCAATACATTTTCTTCATAAGGCTTTTTACAAATGTTGGACCAAATAAGTCCATATGCAACAAATGTAAAGGAAGACTGATTGAGTTCTCTATTTTAGACTTACAAGAGGCTCTGTGCTACTTTCCCTTTTGACAAGCAACACAGGTTTGATCATTTTTAAAAAGTTTGGAAGGTAAACCTCTTACAAGATTTCCCTTAACCAATTTATTCATGGTTTTAAAATTTAAGTGACCTAGCCTTCTATGCCAAAGTTTAGATTCATCAGATGTGGCTTTTGCAAAAAGGCAAGTTAAACCTCCTTTAGGAACTATGTTCTTTAAATCAACACTATACATATTATTCTTTCTAGGAACTCTAAGTAAAACTTGACTTTCATCAATTAACTTAAAGTTTGGAGATAAAACAATACATTCAGTGTCATTAAAAAGAACACTATTCTTTTTATCACACATTTGTGAGACACTAAAGAGATTAAACTTTAACTCTCTTACAAAATACACATTTTCAAAATCTAGATTACCAGTTTTAATGGTACCTTTTCCTGTGATTTTCCCTCCTTTGGGGTTCCCTCCAAAAGCAACATATCCTCCATCTATCTCTTCATAGTCTGTAAGATAGGACATGTTCCCTGTCATGTGCCTTGAGCATCCACTATCAATCACTCCTTGATCCTGTAAATCCATTTGTGGATTGCCCTGCACATTAGATAAGAAAATCAGTTTCTTTTGGGGACCCAAGCCATCACTGACTTGGATCTGCCTTGTGCATCAATATAATCAAACTTCTTTAGGGTGATTGATGCACTGTTGTGTTTAGAAACATGGTCTAAAACTTTAGTCTTTGGTTTCCAAACCCAACAAGCTGAGGCCTTAACAGCATTAACATTATTTCCCTTAACAACATTAACTACTGCTTTTGGCCTAGCAGTATTAATTTTTTTACCACTAACAGTATTAACCCTTTGATCAATATTACTGTTTTTGAATGTTGTGTTCTTATGAATAGGCCTCTTAGTAGTTGAATGTGCTATTTTAGAAAGATATGACATTGGTCTAGCAGCATTCACTGTTGTTTTTAAGTGAGCAGTAATAACTTGTCTAGCAGTATTAACTGATACTAAATCAGACTTCATTAGTACTGCTCTTGGAACTAACTTCTTTTTAGCATAGGGGTGAGTATTTTTAGCAAAGTTTTGATGATTCACCCTTTGAGCATTGTTCCAAACAGGTTTTACCATCCTTTGATTTTGAAACAATTTTTGATGGTAATTGCAATCAACTTGCAGATGATTAAACCTTCCACACACATAACAAGCCTTATTAAACATCTTAAAATTGCTTCCTAGTCTTTGAGACATCATATTGTTCTAATTTCTTTGATTACCTCTTGGACTGTGAGTGTTTTGCCTATGTTTCTCAACTTGTTTAATAGTTTTCCTAGCAGTTTTCTCTTGTTGCTTAGGTTTGACAAACTCTATCTTAGCAATACTAGCCTTAACTGTTTTCTTCTCGTATCTAGTTTGAGACACATTTTCTTCCTCACTATCTGACACCCAATCTTCAATAATTAGGGAATCATCAAACTTCTTAACTACCTTAGACACTTCTTCATCAGACTTTCTGTTCTCAACTACAGGCTTATTAACAAACTCATCTATCCAATTAAAAGACAAGTCAGGTGTTTGGAGTATGAAATTTCCTATGTAGGGGGGTGGAACTTCATTATATTTTTCATAGCCTAAACCTTTCTTGCAATTATCAACAATCTGACACTCTATGAGTTTGTCTAAACTTTTAGATGCATGTTCAAATTTATCTACATTAAATTGAATGCTATCTTTTTCTTTTTGAATTTTTTCAAGCTTCTTCCTAAGCTCTCTAATAGTTATTTTCTCCAACTTGAATATTCCATTTTAAGCCATTATTTTTTCTACGTAACAGACTCCATTTCTTTTTATTAAAATGTTCAAGTTTTTCTTCCACTGATTTCTTACAACTGTTTTATAACTAACAACATTAAACTTGATTTCTTAAATCTCTATAGGTTGTATCATTTGTGATTTAAGTTAATTTAACAGTTTCCATACAGATTTTGAACATTTGAATCATGGATACCTCTGGTTAGAACTGAAGATGAGTAAGCCATGAGTGCATAATTAGGCCCTTCCTCTGCCAGATCACTCTAGTCATATCCACCAAGACCATCACATGACACCAAAGCTGTGGAAGTAGATGTTTCCATAGGCACACTCCTTCTTGAGCTTTCCTTCTTGTTGTCTTGATTTCTTGGAGCTCTGTACTCCCTAGCAAAATGTCTCCTCTTGTGGCAGTTGTAGCACTCCACTTTGGACTTATCAAAACCAATAGTCTCATTGCCATTAACAATAAGCTTCCTTCCTGTATTCTTCAAAAACCTTCTAGCCCTCATGGTCAACATGGCTATTTGCCATTTCAAATCCATCTCTTCTATGTCATCAGGATGGATTTATTGCAAGTCCTCATGTGCAAGTTGAGAACTATTTGGTTGACTAGCAAAGAATGAACAAATAACAGCATCACTAAAGTTATCAATATTTATAGAGTAAACAATATTAACTTGAGTGCTAGCAGTAGTAACTCCATGAGCAGCATTAACTACTTCATTAGAGCTTCTAGTGTTGTTATTAGAAAAGGACACAAAAGCCATGTTTTGTGTGCTTGAACTTGAGCTAGAGATCCCTTTAACTTTTAGTTCATACACCTTGAGGTTGTTGTAGACATCACCCATGCTCATTATATCCAAAGCAGCTTTATTCCTCCATACAACAGCATGTGTGTTCCACTCAGGTAACAAACTTCTTAATAACTTTTGATTAACATCTTCTTGTGAAATCTTTTCACCTAAAAGCTCCAACTGACTCACAAGCTTTTGAATCCTATCAAAAGTTTGATCAAGCATCTCTGAGCTTGGAGCAGTAAAGTTTTAATATTGTTGTTTAAGAGATTCATTTGAGTCTTTTTAGTAGCTTTATTCCTACCAAATCTCTTTTCAATAGCTTCCAGCAACAGCTTAGCATCTTTTATAGAGTTAAACTTTAACTAATGTTCATTGGGAATGCCCATCATTAAAGTATTTCTAGCCTTCACTTCTAATCTTCTCGTAGCCTTTTCTTCAGCAGT
>BQNB010099216.1:13012-24974 GCA_026074375.1 Tanacetum coccineum
ACCACTCAATGCTTATGATTATTCTTTTTCCTCAATAATCATATCATGAACTGTATGGTATCATATGCCCCCAAAATATTTTTAAAGAGCGTGTAACTTTTCCAATCAAGAATTATAGCATACACTGAACCTCTAAAATGAACCATACACATCCTCATTGTTCAAGACCCAAAGGCGTCTATAGACCAAAATATATGTGTTGTCCGGTATCAATCAACACTATCAGCACAAACCAAAGCAACCAGCAGAAATAAATAGCGACCAGCAGGAATACTTACTCAATCAGCAGGAATCACGAAAATAAGTATCAGCAGGAATCATGTGGATCAGCAGGAACATATATCAAGCAGCATGAACCAAATAACAAGACCAGCAGGAATGGAAAGCAACCAGTAGCAATCAATCAATCTTGCACCATAACCATGTGACCTGCTGTACTATCTTTTACCTGTGTTCATGTGCAACCTTTCACAACTTTGTACTTGCTCTTGTCATTGATTCAGAATCTCTTTCTTGTCCACGAACAAAACCACAACAACAACAACCTGCTGTAATATGTACCTGCTACATCTTGTACAACTAGCAGCGGTACTAACTCATTCCCACATGTTCAATATCAATAAATTTTTGGTAGCAACATAAAATATAAACCATATAACAAGCATTCGTACCTTTAACTTCATACAGTACGAACCAGTTCATATCATGCCAATTTGTTCACGTGGTGTCCCATATCACAGCAGTACAAACTCGGGACCATTAGACATCAAAAAGTTGCTCCATTGTCGTACCAAACCAACATGTATGATAACTTGTCACAATCACAAAGCCACCACTAGGACGAGCAGTTCACATATAGGCAGCATCATATGTCGTCCTTATCACATAAACCTTAGTACCACCATCTGGCTTCTTTTAGTCACACGCCATTCCCAAAATAAATATCATCCTTTTGTTAAGAGCAGACCGTTTATACAAATTATATATGGGAAATATTATGGGATCAACAACAATCCCTGAAAATCAGCCAGAATCCATGCATAAAATAGACCACACGAAAAAAAATCATAACAACTCCATAAGATTAGCATCCAAGTCACGTATTATTAGTAACATAATAATAGAAACCGAGACACAGATCTATTCCAAAACCGTGTGATTAACATTTATATCTGCTGCTTTTATATTTAGGGTTTCATCACACCATACTCATGGAACAATCATGAAGAGAACAAGATGAAAAAACCCTAACCAGATGTTTGTAGCACCATGGAATTACAACATTAGTAAATAATATCATTCTTGCAATCATCATCAGTAACCTCAGAACATGAATACTACAACATCTGCTACTTCAAGAACGTACCAATTCGTATCATGCTGTGAATATGAACACAATCCAGCCATCATTGCCACATCATCTTATCATAATTAGGGTTTGTTGGGGGGAAAACCTTAATTTTTATTGAATCTTATCACGACCTGCTGTATCACGCATCATAATACCAAGGATCACCATCATTCTTTTCTTTTTACACATCCTGCTGCTTCTTTACACCTGTGATCGTGGCCTGTTGTTGCTTTTACACAAATTAGGGTTTGTTAGGAAAACCCTAAAATCAAACACGCCTTAAGATAAAAATAACAGAAAATAATTTCACACGAAAACCTTATTAAACCCTAGATCGAGAGCCACGTGGCTCTGATACCAACTGTAGAATCCAAGATCTGGACTCAACTAGGGTATAATAACAATGATCAACACACAGCGGAATAATAATTGAGAACAAGATCAAAGTTACTAATAAGGTTTTCTTCATTAATCATTAACAAAGAAACTAGCTAACTATTAACTAATAACCTAGGCGCCTTATAAGGCTTGACGCCTAGTTAACACACACACACACCTTTGATCTACATTGTTACTGGAACTGGTGAGTGCTAACCTAACTAAAACCCTCTTTATATAATAGAGGTGGCTAGGGTTTACAACCAAACCCTAGCTTACTATCTAAGCTAACTAAACAATTACATATTTGGTCCTTCATTGTTTCTTCTTTCTTCATTTCGTCTAATAGGTTTTGTAATCTTCAAATCTGTAAATCCCAACAGCATGAATATCCAGGTTTGAGTACATAGTACCATTTTGAGTATGTGTGCAAGATTAGTTAATTGTTTAAGGTACACTCTTCTATCACACCTTGTCCTTTTTTTCTTCTTCTTCTTCTTCTTCATCAGGCCCAATCCTAATCTAAGGTAACTAAATTGATCCTTTTCCAATGGTTTTGTTAAAATATTGCAACATTTTCTCCTAAAAGGATTTTATCTATAGTGATATGCTTTTTGGTTACATTGTCTTTCAAAAAGTGATGTCTTATCTCTATGTGCTTTGTTCTAGGGTAATCAATGGGACTTGATGTTAGATTGTGTAACACCCCCAAATTGGGTCGCAGCGGAATATGGGTCCGGGGCGTGTTACTTCATGAATCAACAACACAAGAGATATATAGAACGACCAAAAAGTCGTTTGAAAACGATACATTGGATTTAACAAAGTAATTGTTACATAAGCCCGAAGCTTAACTTGTTCACTTGATCAAAATACAAAGATTTTCAACCCATAACAGATAACAAAATGAAATGCGACAAAATCTTTAATGCATGACATCCAATTCAAAACCACCAATGTATCCATCGCACCTTGTGCTTATTGATCCCCTGAAAAACATTGCTTTAAAACGTCAACAATAATGTTGGTGAATTCATAGGTTTGATAAATCATATATTGTAGGACCACAAGATCTCTCAAGTGTATGATAATGCAACAGATGCAGATATCATATAAATGTAATTACGTTGCTCTAAGCTCATGACACTGATGCTTGACATGTATGGATGCCAAATTAATGGCCGTTTGCCCGTGGTGATGTTCTAACCCGCAACATCCTATGTTCGATATGGTATACGTTCGTTTCACTGGTGATAGCTAATCACCCGAACGGGGTTGTCAAACCCAATAGATCTATTCATAACATTCGCGCTCATAATTAACAGTTCATGATAATGGGCTCAGATTGGGTTATCGCTACTTAGGCAACATGTAATCATAATATGAAACTTAACCACTTGTGTTCAGTTGTAAAACATTGCATGTTTTTCACCCCAAAAACTTTGTAAAACAAAAGCATGTAAAACGTGGGGCTATGAACTCACCTTGAGTGAGTAATGCTAAGTGTATCACAAATAACGCGCCACGCGAATTGATCAAATGCAACCTAATTAAATTAAGGTCGTATAAGTACTAATCACATTAAGTACTCCTACCATGCATAAGTCTATATAGCTAA
Source organism: Tanacetum coccineum (assembly GCA_026074375.1). Lineage (NCBI taxonomy): Eukaryota > Viridiplantae > Streptophyta > Magnoliopsida > Asterales > Asteraceae > Tanacetum > Tanacetum coccineum. Next base: position 16,360 of record BQNB010099216.1, read on the forward strand.
TCACCATCTAAATGTTTAAGTGAAAACATGTTTATAAAATTAAAATGTTTATAAACATACTTTTGGTAAAATCGTCATAACTTTCACGTTTCTAATCCGTTTCTTGCGTTTCTTATGCCCATCTTTTCGTATTAAGACGGGTTATCGATATTTGACATTTTTATAAATTTTGTCCCCTGATGAACAGTAACTTTTACTGTTCACATCAGACATGAGTTTTATGAAATTCGTATTTGTTGTCGTAAAACCCGTAAATGTCGTATTTTATTCGTTATAGCTCCGTTTTTAATGTATGTTTTGAGGACGTTCTCGTCAAGACGAAGTTATCATAAATTGACATTTTTGAATTTGGACCTACTGGTGAACAGCTATCTTTTTTACTTTCACATCTGACGTGAGCTTTTAAAAATCGTATTTCGTCGTCGTAATACAAACCCGTAAATGTCGTATTTTATTCGTTATAGCTCCGTTTTTAACGATTCTTTCGAGGACGTTCTCTTATTGAAAGTCTATTTTTTTTTGAGGTTTACAAAAAATATTAACTTTCTGTCATGAATAGTACTTTTATAAAAATAGTTTTCAATAAAAAGTATTAATGTCGAAACTTGCGAAATCATAACCGTTCGTTTTAATTGAAAAATTACGATTTCTTATCATTTGGAATCCATAAAAGTATGTTATTATTTGTTAAAAATATAACTTTTACGTTTTAATTTTTATAAAAATATTTTTATAAAAATTTACTTACGACATCGTTTATTAACGTATAACTCGTTTTTAACGTAACTTTTTCGTTATTAATCCGTTTAACAAGTTTCTTACTTTTTCGGAATCGTCGTGAAATGTATTATCTTATAAAAATATAAAATAAGTATGTAAAAATTCGAATTTGGGACAGAATGTTTGCTTGGGTTTGTTGAATCCATTTATGATCTTTTCTTTATACTTTATTACTTTTGTATTTTACCATATGTCTCATATATCATATATTTTATATCATCCTTATATTATCACTTACTTGTCCATAATAGTCCTTATGTGTCAAAGTTACCAAGGTTAACTAATCCATGATAACACTTAAAATCATAACTTTACTTAAGAAATCTCTAATTTACTAGTTTTGTAATCCATGATCATGTTTACATTAAAACAACATGATGCAATATTTTATCACCACATTTAACATGATATATGTAATAACACAACATATATAAAAGTAATCCATGTGATCATTTCAAGTAAAAATCTCATTTTCATGATAAAATCCTAAATGGTGATTTAAGCTAACATAGAATAACCATATGCATAAAAATGAAAGTTATAAGAACAAGAAGGTTTCTAGTAGACCTTATAGAGTATGAAGATGATGATAATCAAGTGCTAAACCCTTGTTTAGCCCTAAAATCCAAGCTTGCACTTAAGAAAACCCTTATTTTCTTAACAAAAACCCTAGCTTCCTTTCACTTGATTAATACTTGTAAATGGTGATTAATGGAGGAAACAACTCTTTGTTTGTTTATAATATGATGTGTTATTGATGGGTTTCAGGTTGTATAAAATTTAGTTATAGGTTTGTTATAAAAGGGAGTGTTGTGGTCGTAGCATATAGGAGGAAAAAGGAGGGATTTTTGTTGTATTTTTCGGTAAGTGTTACTTGAATGACTTCTCTTACTAGTAATATACATGTATATATGGTGCAAGTCTTAGTCAAGGGAACATGGTAAGGTCTTAGGGATGGGTCTTGGTCATAGTCTTTAGTCTTTGGGTCAAAGAGACAAGGTATGGTGTGGTTTAAATGGAAGGTGTTGTACATTGACCAAAGTGGAAGAGTTTTCTTATATTTCTTGTGTATATTGCAAAACTTTCGGCATACATATGATATATATGATATATTTTGTAACTTTTAATTTATCCCAGCTAAATTGCTTGTTTTACATTATTTATGCATGAATTGGTACTTAATTGCTTATATATGTTATTTGCTGTAATTATTGAGCAAAGAGTGAAAGTTGATCAAAAGGCACGTATTTTGGAGCTTAAATGAAGAAATCATGAAGAGCATATCTGACAACCTATATGCCGTATCCATCAAGGAAGTTACGGCTTATCTGTACCTGTACTTCACTCAGCAACCATGAAGAATAGATCTTTACATTGTATCCAAACAAAGCCATACGCCGTATTAGATTGCGAAGCATGGAATGTTCTGGAATAAAATAATTATGATCCCCAAGCCAAGAAACCCCAATACGCTGTATAGAACCTCTTCAATATGGCGCATCGACCTAATTCTAGGCTCTATAAATACAAACCCTAAACATAAATTTCAAGTGTGCCACAAGTGAGGGAAGAACTTTTAACCACTAAGTTTAATTTTCAGAAGAGAAGAGAAGCCAAGAAGGTTTTACAACGCATTTCATTCCATAAGAAACCCTTGTAATTTCTAATACTCTAAATACGCATTTGGTTTTTGGTATCGTTTTGTTTAATTATCATTTAGTTTACCTTAAACGTTCATCTATGACATTTGTATTGGTTACAGTGGCTTTAGGCTAATACCCTTTAGGTATTAGCCATGTTTATGAAGATTAACCGTTTGGTTTATGTTTATTCAGATTGTTTTCTTGTTCGTTGTGTGTTGATTATGTTTATCAATTTATACTCGCTTATGTGCTTAAGTATGCGACCTATCATTCAACTAGATCTAGGAATACAAATAGAGCGTTAGCTAGATGCTGGGATAGCTCTCCGTATCTGTAATTTATATATCTAGAGTAAGAGGATCACAAATATTGACCTTTCTTTGCCTTTGGTTTAGTGAACAAGTTAGACTAGCAGGTGACCTGGGATTAACAAATGACGTTCTGATTCCTTGGGTAAAGATTTGGGCAGTAGACTACTAGTATATAAAGAGTCGTTAAGCAGTAAGTTAGTAAAGTCTCGATGAGCTAGGATTCGATAAGATCACCATTATTGTCTCATAAGATAGATTATAATCAACCATGAGTACTTTATGCGGATGTGGTTAATTGTGACAGAATTGCCAGATCTAGGTTTTAGGAAGAAGTACCGCCTAATTCTAGGAATGATATATCAACAACGAGATTAGACAATCATTGCACTTATAATAAAACCTGCATTAGATTAGATTAAATATGGTTAATACGTTTTCTTACATTAGGCTTGACCGCTTCTTTATCTTCTGTTAATCAGCTTGTGTGTGTTAATTGTCCCCACTTAGGCCAAATAAACCAAAACTTATGTCAGTCTCTCAGAAATAAAACCCCCTTTATCGCGTTAGGTTAGGTTTAACTTAGGAATAACATAGAATGTAACACCCCTAAATTGGGTCGCAGCGGAATAAGGGTCCGGGGCGTGTTACTTCAATGATCAACAACACAAGATATATATAAGAACGGATTTTAAAAGTGTCGTTTAAAACCGATACATTGGATTTAGCAAAATTTTTGTTACAAAAGCCCGAAGCTTTACTTGTTCATTGTTAAAATATACAAAGATTCTAGTTCATAATAAATGATCCTCCAAAATGTAATGCAACCAAATCTTTAATGCAAATGACTTCCTAAATAACGACCACCAATGTATCCCTTCTTGACCTCAATTGATCTCCTCAGAAAACATGTTTAAAACGGTCAATAATAATGTTGGAAAATTCATAGGTTTGTAAATCTTATGAGTTGTAGGACCACAATTGTTTTAGATTGTGTATTGCATGGTATATCAATATCCCAAAATAGTAAGTATTGCATGGTATACAATATTAAAAATAGTAAGTATTGCATGGTATACAATATTCAAAACAGTAAGTATTGCATGGTATACAATATCCCAAAATAGTAAGTATTGCATGATATACAATATCTAAAACAGTAAGTATTGCATGGTATGCAATATTCAAAACAGTAAGTATTTCAAAGTTACTTACGTCCAATTGTAAAACAAAGCATGTTCTCACCCCAAAAGCTTGTAAAACAAAATCATGTAAAACGTGGAGCTATGAACTCACCTTGAGTGAGCGTATATCAAATGTATCACAGAAAATGCCTCACGGTAATGATCGAGTGCAACCTAATCCAATATAGGTCGTATAAGTACTAATCACATTGGGTAACTACTACCATATATAATTCTATATAGCTAATCACCATCTAATCGTTTTAGTGAAATCGTGTTAATAAAGTTAAAACGTTTATAAATAGTTCGATAGTAAAAACGACGCAATTTCTTTGTTTTAAGCCTGTTTCTTACGTTTTTAATAGTCCACCATTCGTATTAAGACGATTTCAAATATAACATTTTTATATTTTTGACTCCTGGTGAACAATACTTTTTAACTTTGTCACGTACCCAGTTAATAAGTTATTTTTATAGTTTTAGTTGTCGTAAAACCCGTAAATGTCGTATTTTATTCGTTATAGCTCCGTTTTTAGCGATTCTTTTGAGTACGTCTTTGTTATTAAAAGTTCTATCATATTAATGATGTTTTCAAAATGTATAAATCTGAGATGAACAGTAACTTTTATAAAATTGTTTTTATAAAAGTATTTTTATACATTTAAGTATATAAACTCGCGTAATTCATAACTCCTTCGTTATAAATTGAAAAATTACGATTCTTATCATTTTGGAATCCTAAAAATATGCGTGATCTGAGAAAAATAATAAACCTTACATATCAGTAGTATTTTATAAATTGTTTTATAAAATTTCTTTTATAACGCGTTTAATTAACGTATAACTTGTAAATTACGTATCTTTTTCGTTATTAATCCGTTTTTCGAGTTTCTTACCTTTTTGGAATCGTCATGAGACGTACTATTTAATAAGAATATAAAATAAACACTTTTATTTTCGAACCAAAACAGAAGGTTTTGATGTTTGTGTTAAAAACATGTTTTAAACTTGATTTTGTACTTTTTAGCTTAACCATCTTGTAACAAATCCATTACACCACTCATTATCACATGCATTACATTCCTAGGGTCCCTAAGTCCATCATTTGTCCAAATGTTCAAGATCACAAGTTCTTAACAAGTCATTTACAACACTATTACTTGTAACTTATTAAGTAAACTTTAAAAACCCTAATTTGTATACACACTTTTTATACTTAAACCAACATGGTATAATACTTATATATCCCTTTTAACATGATATTATCAACAACATAACATGTGTAAAAGTGTACAAAACAATGATCACAAGTAAAAATCCCTTGTACATGTTTAAAAGTATCTATAAGGTGATTTTTGCTATAAAGAACTTATATACACATAAAATGATAAATGTAAAGACATAATGAGTTTTAGATGACCTTAAGTGAATGAATGGTGAAAGGTAAACAAATCACACCCTTGTGATTTAAACCCTTGGCTTGAAAATAGGTGATGAAAACCCTAACTTTTACAAGAAAACCCTAGCTTCCTTTCTTTGCTTAAACCTTGCAAATGCTTAACCAATACTTCAAAACACCTTGAGGTATCTTAGATATGATATGGGATTACTTGTATATGTTGGAAAATAAGTTGTATGAATTATTTAAGGGGGGGTTTGTTTGCCGTGGCTATCAAAGAAGGAAAAGGGAGAGATTTTGTTTGATTTTTGCTAAGGAAATATGATGTGTGTTTATATCTAGTATACACTCTTTCTTATATCAATTAGGCTAGTCAAAGTACTTGAAACTCTTGACCAAGACCAAGAAAACAATGGGAGGAATTTAAGGAAGCATAGTGGTCAATGTTGCTAGTTGAAAGACATAAGGTTTAATGAGGTAGTGTGGTACAAAGACCAAGTGGGAAAGTTTGTGTGTTTCTTGACCCTAATGTTGTTGTTGCCATATATAGGGGGGGGGGAGAAAGACCAAAATGTGTGTCTTAGATATTTGTACACAATATCTACTTATACTTGAAAGTTTAAAGTCATTATATAAGGTGTAGTTGTATATAAATGGTAACATGTAAATTTTAGTTAGTTTATTTTTATAAACCATATGACTAACATTGTTAACATGGGTAAAGTTTAATAAAACTTTGGGTATTGGGTATGAAAATAGGTATTTGTTGAAGCGTAGATTAATTATGGTGGTTCCGGGTATACCTAAATGAAATTTTATCGCGAAACGTACACAATTTACGTAACCAATAAAATAAAATGAATAATGTTAATAATTATCCTCAAAATAATTACTTAACACTTGCTTGATGTAAACGTTTAATTGTTTGATACCCGTTTACATTGAATGATCATTTTTAGCTTACGCGATTTAACTTAATACTTGAAATTAAAAGCAAATGCGTACAACACTAAAAATTAAATAGTAGATTTATTGACGTCGTACATGACCCTAAAACACGGGGTGTTATATAGAATAAATTAGGACTAACTTAGATAACTAAAATACCGGTAGGCTTAAGTATTAACACTCGCTCTTAGTGATCGACACCCTACTTACTAATGAACCTACATCTGATCGGGTACACTGGCCGTTAGTGTTGTTATAGGTAAAGTCGACAAAATATAAATAATAAAACTTGATAACATAAATTACCTACGCACAACGACACATCACTCAGTTTACGAAATGGGGGGGGGGGGGGGGGAGGGGGGGATGGGAGGTCACCAAAAGCATACTACTACTTTTTAGAAACCATTTTTAACCATAAAGGAAAAAATTTGTTAAAACCTAAATGCTACATAGCAAAATAAAGACATACCCACACTTGACGGTTTTGATGTGTATACGTGCAGCTTCATAAGTGCTAATTTCATAATGCCTGAACTACACAAACACACCCACATTTCCATAAAACCATATAACCAACATAAAAACTATATGAAAAATTACTAGTAATTTTACGGCGTGACCTTTGAATAATATTCACAAAAATAGTCATAGGCTCACTTTTAGCTCGAAGTCTTATTTTATGACTCTGGATTTGAAGAAGATGTCAAGTGCGGGTTCTGGTGCTTCTACTTCTGCGTAGCGATGTTTTAATTTCTTTATTTAACTAAATCTTATATATTAAAAGATTTAGTCCCATGTAATAAATGGTGAGTCTTAATGGTTTAAAATCTTTTATTTATATTTGAGTTTGAACCGAAAATTGAGTTTTAATTTAACAATTAGTAATATCGTCATTAAATAAAGGCCTTTTAAAGTCAGCTAAAAGAAATTTATGAGTTATGAAACACCATCATAACATTGTTATGGTTTATCTTAATGATTCACCAACCATTCATTTATTTACCAACCATTCATTTGCAATGTAGTGCAATTAAATTTATCTTTTCATTATCTTTTTACATAAATGTGAGCCTAGTTACGATCACATTGCAACTATAAATTGCTATGTATATTTCTTTAAAAACCATCCATTGCAAAATATATTCACTCTACCCATGGCTAAAAATTCTAATGTTATGCATAAGGAAGGAAACGATGGGCCTAAGGATTTTCTTAATGAACATGAAAGAGGTGTTGATGCTCTTATAGTTGTTACGGGTCTACAAAGATGAGATGTTAGTAATACTTGCGGTAAATTCTTGAGAATATAGTACATCATTTCTAGGTAACGTAACCGGTCTTAGCATTATCATTATGTTATACATTAATACAAACATATGTTTTTGGAAGTATCCATCTTTAGCAGATTTGGGACTTAATTCTCCGCTATTCTACACGTTGTACCCAATTTAGAATTTGTTATATGTTTCTTCTTTTCAAAAAATCCGTATTGAATTGCAAAAAAGACCGAGCAAGAAGAGAAGGCTCTAAGGTATAACTTAAGTATATCTTCTACATATTTTGCATGTTTTAGAATCTTTAATAAATTGGCCCTAATAAATATTTGGAAAACTCCTATGTGTTAATCTTCTTAGTTACTTTTCATCTTCAATCGTACCAAAATTGAAAATACCTAAAAACATCTATATCTATACTTACATTAATACAGGATAATAAGTGTCGCAATACACGTGTCGCAATATTAACCAGAGAACAAGGCACAAACGTACACGTGTCCACTATACAATAACAAGTCGTTGTTTATGAAACTGCTTTCTCATACATAAATTCTTTCTGATGAAACTGCTTTGTCATAAAACTGTTTTTCTTTTTTCAAAATTAATAAACCGTCCATCTTTTTTCTTAATTTACTCAATTCTCTTTCCCATCTCTTTGAATCAAATACACACGAAAAAACACAGACCTTATTTTCTACTATCTTTCAATTGCTTATGTATAGAATAAGATCTGTGTTAATCGTTCATGTTTTGTTTTTTGGTGGAATCTGTACAACCATTTACCACCAAAATTCTCTCTTTGTGACAACCATTAACCGCCACCACCATTAACTGCCACCGCCGCCACATCTGGCACATGAGATGTTAGGGATGCCTGGTTGTGCTAATATCTCCTTTGCATATCCTTTTGTGTTGTTTTGTGCTTTTATCTATATTGTATGTATATGTTGATGATGTTCTTTGATTATACTGATAGATGAATTCTGGGCGAGTGATGGCATGGTGTTGTCATTGTGGAAAGGAATTTGATACATATCATGGTCTCCATAAAAAAGGTATGTACTCTTTTGTTT
>BQNB010099217.1:0-24974 GCA_026074375.1 Tanacetum coccineum
AAAGACATGATGAGTGGAAAATGGAAGTGAACAAGTTGGCATAACTATTAGAGATTATTATTATTATTATTATTATCTAATACATTATGACTATGAATGGCAAATGACAATTACATTTGACTTGGATGATTCTTTCAAAGTTATCATCCTATCAACGCTTTATGAATGTGACATGCGTACAATACTACTATTTGCTAAATGATTTGTATGTTAGTTTAGGACCATATATTATTGCTTAAATTAGTTGATTCTTAAATTTGGTAGATGCTGAAGTCATTGGACTTAAGAAAGGGAAAAACTAGAAAATTTCACTTTCTCCAGAAAACGGCCCCCATAAATACCCGGCGGCCCCCCAATATATTTGGGACCGCCTGACAATATGGGACCGCCGACAGGGGGAACAAAACTTTTGAGTTTGCCTCTTTTTCTATATCTTTGACCTTTCTATCTATAGCCTCAAGCTGGCACTTCCATATGTAGCTAAACCATCTTTTGCATCTTCTTCTATCCAAACCATGCTTTGCCATTCTATCATATATTTCTCATTATTTAAATTACCAAATTATCATACTTCACCACCACCTTTATCTTCTTCATCCTCCTCTCCTTCATCATCAATGTCTTGCTTAAACCACCATTCCAACTTCTCTAGAAAACCAAGAATGTCGGTAAGACAAGTTTAGAAGTGCAATACATCCACTCCAAAATCATCATCTACCTTCCAAAATGAATCACCTCCATTTATAGACACATTCATAGACACATTCATAGCTTCAAGGTTGTATTCTTCTAAGTATTAAAAAGTAGATTCCGCACACTCTTTAGTATTAAAAAAGTTTTTAGCATGGTTGTCTTGAATCTATTCAATACAACTAAGCCTTTTACAAGGTTAGCAAGATCTGAGTTGGGATCAACAAGTGGTATCAGAGCTTGTGTTCTAAAACTTTGATCTAGAAGAAACTAACAAGAAGATCTCTTTACTCATAAGGAAGAGATGGATCTAGAAACTGCCCAAACCAATACTAATGCAAAGTTGCCCCTTCTCAAACAGGGTGAATATGATATGTGGAAGCTAAGAAATAAGCAATACTTTCAAGTACAAGACTATGCTCTATGGGATGTCATAGAGAATGGAAACTCATTCAAACCAGCAGCTCAAACAACAATAAATGATGATGGTTCCTCAACTACATTAATACCAGGTCCTATAACTGCTAATGAAAAGCCTCAAAAGAAGAATAATGTGAAGGCAAGAAGTATGTTGCTAATGGCACTTCCAAATGAATATCTACTGACATTTAATCTGTACAAGGATGCCAAGACTCTGTGTATGAGTTTCTTGATTGGTGAATGAAACTCTCTTTTGGGCGACTTGAATCTAATGTGTTGTTTAAAAGATATTTGTCTTGCTCTTGTATCATTAACTTTGTTTTCTAGCAAACAATTTTCCTAATATCGATCCCATGGTACCACAAACGAGGGGTAGCATACGTCAAGGGGAGTCTTGATATCGTTGACTTCTTTCTTCCTACAACCACTCAACGATCATCCTTTTTGAATTCGACAAAATAGGGGAGAAATAGAACAAAACTCATTAATAATGTGTAACTATTAATTTTATACAAAATGAGTTTAAATTTGTCATATCAAAAATGGGAGATAGGTTAATACCAATAATGGTTTCAAAAACATTATTATTTATATTTTTGACCTCTCAACATTTTGATAATAACAAAATGTAAAAACGTTTACGATAAAAATAAACGTTTACAAATTATTAATCGTAAAATTCTATTTCTAAGATTAGTAAAAACTTAGAGAATGAACAAACCAATCATTCATCATCTCAGAGTTAATGAATCAAGAAATTTTTTCTCTTATCCATCATAATTTTACAAAAGAATTTCACAAAAATAATTATACAAAATATTTTCTAATTAAAAGAAAAGTTTTATGATGTGTCGTTGTGTGGTGTATATTTTATTGATTCAAGTTTTAAATTTATATTTTGCCAACTAAACCAAAAATAACACTTTACGGGCAGTGTACCCGATCGGTAGTAAGTTTCGGTTAATTAGGTGGTCGAACCCTTGAAGCGAGATTAAATCATATCAATTAAATTAAATCTTGGTTACTATATCTATTTTAATTTTGATCCTATTCTAAACCTATGTCAGTCCTAATCCTAATTCTAACGGGAAAAGGGGTTTTCAGCCTGAGAGACTGGCACGGTTTGGTTGGTGACTACAATCAATTCAAGGCACTTTAACCCACGCAAGCAAATAAACAAAAGATAAAAGAGCGGTCGAGCCAAATATAAGAAAACTGTATTAACCATTATTAATCCGATTAGAAAGTTGGTTTGTTTATTTAGTGCAATGATTTCTTCTCTCGAGGCGGTATATCATTCTTAAGACTTAGGCGTTACATCATCCTAAGACCTAGACACATTAATTATGTCATAATTAAAGCATCCGCATAAAGCATCCTTATTTGCTGATTATAATCTATCTTAGGGATTAAAGCAATGGTGATCTTGTTAAACCCTAGCTCATAGAGACTTTACCCACTTACCGCTTAATGGTAATTTATACACTAGTAGTCCACTTGTCCAACTATCCAATGGAATCAGAACGTTATTTGTTGAATTATCTAGGTCACCTGCTAGTCAACACGATCAATAAACCATTGGCAATATCCAATTAACTAGTTAAGCCCGAAGCGTATCCTAGACACAGATTTAGAAGGACAATATTTGTGATCCTATGATTCTAGATGTATACCAATTAACTAAAATGGAAGCTTATCCTAAGGACCAGATTTACTTGGTCTGTATCACTAGATCCAGTTGAATGATAGGTCGCATACAAAAGCGCGTAAACAAGTAAGTATAAATTGATAAACATAAACAAGCATCTAACGATAAATCAAGAAATCAAGATAAACAAATACCAAACATTCAAATCTTCATAATAATGGCTAATACCCGAAGGTATTAGCCTTCAAACATCATAATCAATACAAAAGTAATTATTTAGCCAAGGTAAACTAACCGAGTTAACGAATGATACCAAAAACTGAACGATTACAAAAGTATATAGAATTACACGTTGTCTCATATGGAATTGATAGCGTTGCTCGACCTCTTCTGCTCTTTTTCTCCTTTGAAAATCGACTTTTATGGTTTAGGTATCGAGAATATGATTTAGCACACTTAAAACTCGTTTTTGAGTTTTTTCTAATTATATGGCCTGGAAGTCGTTCGAATAAGCGTAATCCAAGGTATTAATCGGCGGTAATTGGAATTCTTGAGTAGGGACCACGCCTGATATCTTCCAGAATATTCACATACTATATCTTCGATACGATGTATTGAGATCTTCTATATATGTCGTATTGGGCTTTATTCTTTTGTGGTCTTTGGTGAGTGCGGGCACGAATACGCCATATCTTCCCTGATGGGTATGGCGTATTGGTCTTCAGAATAGTAAATCTTCAAAATATCTTCATTTAAGCTCCAAAATGCACGCCTTTTGCTAATATTCACCAAGTACTTCATAATTACTGCAATTCTCAAATACAAACTGATTAAGTAACAATTCTTTGCAATAATTATACAAAATGGGTTAGTTATATTGGATAAATGATGCTATAAAATAGACATTATTTGATGTCATTAAATATCCCCCCACTTGAATCCTACTTGTCCTCAAGTATCCTTTAGAAGTTTATAAAAATGTATCCCTAAGGATATTTTCTGTTAAAGCATTTATTCGATCTATTACAAGTACACAACTAAACACCTCACGAAATAGGAAGATGAAAACACTCAAATCACTCAACTAATCTATGTGGTAACATGTAACTAATTCGCTCAATTGCTCGGTCGTGACGAGTATTCTATCATAAGCTTGGCGAGGAAACACATCTCCACCACAAAAGCCAAAGGAATACAAGTTTATAAAGTAAATATGGTGTTTTTGTATGGAAAGGAGGCAGTTGATCATTCTACAATCTTTCACCATAAGTACCATTCCAACAAGGCAGCTAAAGCACACATACATGGCCGTAACGAAGAAATAGACATGTGTGTTCGATCACATCCCCATTTGAATTTAACCAACGGTTAGGATGAAGAATGATATAGGGTAGGAACCTTCTAACTTTCACTAATAGTAATAAACCAACAAGGCAGCTGAGACATGCATACATGGCCGTAACGACGGAATAGACATGCACGCTCGATCACATCCTCATTCGCGTAAAACCCATGGTTAATCATTAGGTGAGAGGGAAGTAAATTGTTGTTAAATAAAAAATAAGAAACAAATAGCATAAGCCTAAAGTACAAGTTTCTAGACACATTCCTGACCCGATACCAATATGAAAGACACGACAATTTTACAACATCTTGATCCCGCTCAAAAAATACCAACCTAAGTTGGTGTTCCCGAAACGGTCAACATCCCAATCACCCCAAACTTTACATACTCTACAATGGTAAGTGCGATATCTTCAACTTGTCATATACTCTACATCTTGATTTTTAGACGTAACAATAAAAAATCGATCCTTCATGTAATTCCTTCGGTAATGCTCTTTGCGAAATGATTATCTTCAAACTTTCCTTCTCTATTTTGTTGTGATTTTTCTCTTTTTTCTCTTTTTTACCTATGCTTCAAATCTCGGTGTAGTTTCACCATCTTCACGATCATAATAATTCTGGATAATTTCTTCGATAGTTCTTCATTCTTCGGACTCACCATTAATTGTGATGGTAGTAAAATCACATGAGTTTTGACTATAATATACATTCTCATTTGCAATGTACAAATTTTCAACCGCACCAAAGATAGAAAATGACACAAGACTCGAAAATATAAACTTTTCACTTTAAGCAACTAGCAACTTGTAAATTAAATTAATCTAACATGGTAGACTTATGAATGTGTAAGGGTTAACGAAACATATAATTGGTGTAATTCCTAAAAGGATTGGCTCTACGATTGTTCTATGGGTTTATCTTACCTTTAAAGTGAGAATAAACAGTGGTTTAAACGTAGTGTTTAACTAACCGTGTTAGTTAGTTAATAAACAACATGGAAAGGCGATTTTGGTGTAATCCTAAAAATTTACCAATTTAAACAAGTTATTCCAATCAAATCCATAATACTCATCACTGTGGTCTCGAGTGATATACCAAGCCATGTTCTAAAGTCTACTACATCACAACACAACTCATCATTTTATGGAATTTTGGGTAAAGAAAAAAATAAAACAATTGAAACGAGATAGGCTAAATTCTCATAATATCTATCAAGGGTTATTGTATGTGGGTTATGTATCAAGTAATTTCACAAAAGTATGCTTGAATTTTTTTTAATTTAAGCATTTTAGTGTGAAAATTAGGACAAGTAAACATTCTAATTCCATCCCCCCACTTGAATTATTCAACGTCCTCGTTGTATATATAAAACATTAAATAGGGAATTTAAAAAGAATTAGAATGAGAAACTCCCCTGATATTTGCTCAGTAGATTCTCTATGTTGTGTTTATGAGCAAGATTGTGTGCTCCTAGCACAAACAGCACACACACAGAATTCCAGAAAATATGCATTCCACCAACTTCGTTGATATTTCTTTCACGAGGTCCTGGTATAAAATATAGGAAAACATGTGTCATTCCCTATCCATGGTACTTACGGGTTATAATTTAACTAAACTAAATACGAGTCAGTTTGGTGGATACGTCGTATCAAATTAATGAATACGTCGTATTCTAGAACTGACAATAATGTTTTTTAAAGTGCAATAAAAAATAAAGACTAATAACGTCCAGACAATCAATACGCCGTATGGTATGGGGTGGATACGCCGTATTGATGTCTGGGAAGACAGACTCGATAAAATTAAATAACAATCTGGGTTGTCTCCCGGGAAGCACTTTTGTTTACAGCAAAGTCTTTAAGTTAGACTTTCTCAGCTTCTCTTCACTGTGCTTTAGTCACCATCCATCCTTCGTCTATTTTCCAAAAGATTTATTGGTAAGCTCGGCACGCCTCTTCTCTTGTGATTGTAGGATCATCGTATTCATCTTCTTTCACAGCAACATACTCTTCATCATTATTGAACAAATATTTGATCATCATATATCTCCTTACATAATTCTTTACTCTTATTATCTCCATGATTTGTCTCATAAGCATCATCGTAGTTTGCATTTATGTTCCATCGTCTCATCTGTTCGTAACGTGACTCATCATCATCTTCTTTGATAAATCCTTCCATGATAGCTTTGTTTCTTAAAGCTTCATCTTTAAATTCACTATCTTCCAAAGCCTCGTACCATTCGTAATCCTGATAATGGAGTTGGTTTCCAATAATGTAAGTTCCGGGTAAGTTTCCTCCATTATAGTATCCATCATTCATCCAACTACATGTTGGCCATTCTGAACATCCAGTCTTATAGTTAAAAGGCTTGCAAGTATGTTTAAACTGTGTGGGTTTGGTCCAAACTCCAACGTTAGTCTATCGCTTCTCATCTACCCATGTATGGTTTTGTTGGCGTCCTTAATTCCATCTATAGATCCAAATCAACCTTTTAAGTCTTCCATAGGTCTTGAATCCCTCAATGTCCTTAGTAAGTAAGTCTGGATCGAATTGTAAAAATAAAACAAACACAAACTCTACCGGATGAGCTATTGTAGCACAACGGTAGAGTGTGTGTGTATAAAGGGTTGAGGGTGTTGAGGTTGAGGTCTCAGGTTCGAGCCATGCTCACCTGAGACTTCCACCTTCCCCTTTTTATTTTATTTTTAATTTCTTTTTACAAACTTGTAAATAAGCTAAAATTAACCAACTTTTACAAAAACACCTTTTTTTATTAACCACAAATAAGCCCAAGAAATAAGCAAAACCAAACAGACAATAACACAAGTTCTGAGACAATACTAATGTTAGCTTATTGGACTGAATAAGCTACAAAAACAAATAAGCAACTAATTTAGACTTGCTCACACCTAATAAGCTAATGCAGACCTAAATAAGCACAAGGGAATGAAAAATAAGCTAAGAAATTAAAATAAGCTATCTGACATAAACTTGTATACAAAACAGACAAACAGGCCACTTTTGGCTTATTTTTAAGCCACTAGACAGAAACTTGTGGCTTAATTACTTGCAAATCCTAAAAGATTAACATAAAATCTTTTTAATTCAGCAATCAAAATACATTTTGGAACAAAAATAAGCTATAAAAAGACTAGAAGAAAAGGCTATATAGACAAAGATTGCTTACGTAAACAAAGAGGCAAAAGGGCTCTATATCTATTTTTGGCTTTTTAGGCGCACAATGACAAAGGAAAAAAGCAAAATAGCAACACACACATTCTATGATTATGATTGTTGTTTCCATGAAGTAATACCCCAGATTAGCTTCCGCTGCTATATTGTAAAAATGGGGGTGTCACAACCAAACATAATCCATATCCGCTGCGTACTCATGGTTGTTAATGGTTAACATGTTATTTATATTCCAACATTGGCATCATGAGCCAACTCGTTTGGTGTATTATGGATTACACACATAATTAAACACGCTTAGGGTTGCATGAAATTTAGTTTATTTATTGTTTTATTGGAAAATTATGGCAATGACATGCAATCCTTTCCATAAATAATGAATAAACATCTAGAATCAATTGCAATGTTACATGATAATAAGAATAGATTAAAATTAAAAGTTAATTAAGTTGTCATGTTACTCTATTCTTGTTTTATCTTGGCTGTAAGACTCACACAATCATGTTATATGATGGATGTTGCGATCTAGGAACTTTAGCAGAAAACTTAGTGAGAGTCTTATGGTTCTCCAATTGGGGAAGGCTCTTTTGAGAACTCGAGGCATTATATGATTACTGCTTTCTTTATAAGAGTTTGTCTTCAATGTTACTCTAATTTTCTGTCTGTTTTAATTGCTTATATGTAATATGCCATATGATACTTAATATTTGCAAATAGACTTTATGAAACTCTAAATAAAACGGATTTATACTTATAGAAAAATTAGGATTAAACATGTTTAGTATTACACATGTAAGCATACTCCTTGTGACCAGTTATGTGTGATTTGCGAAACCGTGGTTTTTGAACAAATTAATACGGACATTAAACTATAAAATTTGATTTCTTGTGAAGCTTTAGTTTTATATGCGTGGTATGGGGTTGAATTGATCTTTAATCTTATCCCGCCCCACTACATGCTTCGGCATATGAGAGAATTATTGGAATTACTTGTGTCTTCGGAAGCATGTAGGAGTACAATATAGGGTTTGATCAGTAATTCCACTATATTGGCAACTATAAAACTAATGTTAATAAAAGGGGTTTCTTAACAAATAATAGCATCATTAGTCAATTAGAAGTACAACTAATCCATTATGGACAAACTATAAGAGAAGTTTAAGGCGAGTGTAACTAAGGTTCTCCAAAAGAAGTCAGGTTTTTAATACGCTTCGCGCTGACCTGTTTCTTCGCTTCTTTGTGTGTCTAAAATGGAGCTACCGAGAACATTTGACAAAATGATGTCTATACCAAAAAGGTTAACAAAATGTTTTCTTAACTTTGTGCTACAAGTTGTTTTGCATGCTTCTTGTACACGATTTTGTCACATTTATGTGTATACCCTTATGTAAAATTTTAAGTCTATGCCAGCCAAAAACTAGAACACGTGCATTGGTATCGACAATGTAGGATTATACTATCAATTGAGGATAAGTTGAATTATCTAAAGCAACCACTTTCTCCTGCTCCTATAGCTCCAGAGGGTCAGCTAGTTGCTCCTGAAATCACTGCAGCTCATACTACTTGGATTAAAGGATCAAAAGAGATTGCTGAACTCATGCTCATGACCATGGAACCAGATACCCAACAAAATCTGGAAAACCTTCATGCTTATGAGAGAGCAAGAGCTCTTTAGACTGTGCGAGAATTCCACTCTTGCAAGCAAGAAGAAGGGCACTCTGTTAGCTCGTACGTTTTGAAAATGAAGGGCTATTGTTAGCCTCAATTTTATTGAGTCAATAAAGGAAGCTCGTTCCTGTGTTCAAGACCTCACTTCGGGGGAGATTGTTAGCCTCAATTTATTGAGTCGAACAAGGAAGTTCGGTCACTCTACGATGGAGCTTCGGTCTTTAATTAGTTAATGTTGTAATAGGATAATATCGGGAATCGGGCTCGATAGTTAATCTAATATTGTATATGTTTCGGGTTTAATCCCAAGCAAAACCCGAGCCCGGGTCCTAGTTAAATATCCCGCGCGTTACCTTTAACGTGACGGGGTATATAAGCTTTTTCTTCTTTAGAAAAAGTAAGTTGTTTCATTTCTAAAATAATATCATATCTCTTTTCTCTCTCAATTCTCTCTCTAGTTTCTCTCTCTAAACAACTCATCTCTCTTTCTCATTTCTAGTCCGATTTCGTGAACGATTGTATGAAGTGAAGTGTTATCAGGATCCTACAATTATAGACAATCTAGAGCGTTTGGGGCACCCCGTGTCACTTAACCTTGGAGTGAGTCTCATTTTGATCTCAGTACGCTAGGAATTTGAAAGTTTTGTGCAGAATTACAACATGCACAGCATGGGGAAGATAATTAATGAGTTGCATGCTATGCTAAAGCTCCATGAGCAAACTCTGCCCAAAAACAACGCACATGCTCTTCATGCTATTCGAGAAGGTAAGGTCCAAAAAGTGAACAACAAGCACAAGAAACTGCAACCCCAACTTGCTGCTAGGGGACAAAATCAAGAGAAGGGGAAAAATAAGCTCGCTTATGCTCCCAAGCCCAAGATTCCCCCTTTACCCAGGAGGGGAAATCCAGCCAAAGACTCGGTCTGTCATGAGTGTGGTGAGACAGGTCACTGGAAGATGAACTATCCTCAGTACTTAGCTGAGTTGCTGAAGAAAAAGAACACAGCTTCAAGAGCTAGTGGTTCAGGTTTCTTCACTATATAACTCAATACTTTTCTTAATAGATCATGGATCTATGACACTGGTTGTGGTACTCATATATGTAAACAAAGCAAGGTCTAAGGGCAAGTAAGAACCTAAGCCGAGGGCTGTTAACTTGTACGTGGGCAATGGTCAACGTGAAGCTGTTGAAGCAATTGACGTTTTTCATTTATGTCTCCCGAGTGGATTAGAGATTGTTTTGAACAATTGTCATTATGCTCCCTCTATTACTAGAGGAGTAATTTTTGTTTCCCGTTTGTACGAAGATGGTTTTGTTAACTGCTTCGTGAATAATACAATTCAAGTTTCTAGGAATAACATGTTATTTAGTCTATCCAATATGGTATTTTTGAAATTGATTTGTCTAATCTATATGCAAAATGATAGTTCTATGTATGCGAAAGCAACAAAAGAGTCTAGTTAGACTTGGACTCAATCTTTTGTTGGCATTGTCGCTTGGTGACACATTAGCAAAAAACGCATTGAGAAAGTTGAAACATGATGGAACACTTAATTCAACTGACCCTAGGGCATTTGAAAATGTGTCCTCTGTATGTCTGGAAAGATGGCAAGAAAACCTTACACACATCAAGTGGAAAGGGCCAAAGATCTACTTGGACTAATACACACCGATGTATGTGGCCCATTTAAGATCATGTCAAGACAAGGAGAAAGCTACTTCGTCAGTTTTACTGACGACTTTAGTCGTTATGGTTATGTTTACTTGTTAAAGCATAAACATGAGGTGTTTGAAACTTTCAAAGTGTTTCAAAAGGAAGTAGAAAATTAGCTCGGTAAGACCATAAAATCGCTACGTTCTGATCGTGGAGGCGAGTATATGAGTCAAGAGTTTTTGGATCATCTAAAGGTGTCATACCTCGACAAAGGCGGAAACTCAGGAATGCAACATAATGATCAATCATAACACAAGGTACAAACTGGAGAAAACTACATTGCATAAACTCCAAGTGCTATGAAGATCATCAACCTCGAACAACTCGAGCGATGTCCTAAACCGCAAATAAATCCACAATCTCTTACAATTATTCAACTGCCCACACAGGGGACCAAAATCCAAACTTAATCCAAAACATCCAAAATACTAAAATCAAAACAACAAGAAAGCAAGACTTCACACGAAATTCCACTCGTGATACTTCTAAGTCTGCTATCACAATCACCAAACTATTCTTCTTTCAGTTCACCTGAAAATGATACTCAAAAACGTCAACAATAATGTTGGCGAGCTCGTAGGTTTGATCTTAAACCCAAAAGTTGTGCCAATATTTCAATAGTGGACAATAGTGCTATATGACAGTGAATATATGCAAACAATTCAAGACATAGCATCCTACGCTAGTCAATCACCATATGTCACTTACGCACCTAAAGGGCCTACCAGCTGGAGCACTAATATTAGGGAAAGACCTCACACAAACTTAGGTAGGCGTACCCATCTGCTCCAATAATCACACAAATACTGGGTAGGCGTACCCATCCGATCCAATAATCTCACAACACTGGGTCGGCGTACCCATCCGATCCAATAATCTCACAACACTGGGTAGGCATAACCATTCGATCCAATAATCATGCATAATATTCACATAACAGTCATAAGCATATATCTTGTCCTAAAAATAAAACCACATTTCGCACAGTTTAATTCAAAACATTTCAAAACACATTTGTGTATCATTTTCCCCCAACGGAAAAACAATAAAAAGTGGGGCTACGAGAAGTCACCTTAAGCAAGTCTTTAGCAACCAAATCTCAATCACACAAGCAAATGCAACGACGCCCGCACACGACCTAGTCCAGTTAATGTCCCAATTTAATCATCCAATTCCAAAACAATCTTTACGTCTGATGCATAGAGTTTAGACGCGTTGTACAATTACCCAAAACAATTTAGTGGTGTGATGGTTGACGACATATTTCCACAATCATATAAATCTCATTCCTCGATAATACTTACTTATACTATTTAGAGAAAATAGATATGTAATATAAATAAACATTTATAATTTATAATTATAAATATATATATCGACAAGTCCATTAGGTAAACCTTAGTCACTTCAAAATAATCATAATATGTTTAAAAATGAAACGTTTACTTATAATAAACACATTAGAGAAGTTTCAAGAAAAAATATATTTTTCGTCTTTTAGTGAATTTATTAAATAAATAAAATAATTCATATATGATTTCATAAAATCATATATGATTTGTGATTCCACCGAACTTTTTTTCAATTTTGTTTCAGTCACGAATTGCAAAAATCATATATGATTCGTATAACGAATCATATATGATTTCATAAAATCATATATGATTTCATAAATCATATATGATTTCATAAAATCGTATATGACTTCATAAAATCATAAAAAAAAGTTCGTCGAAAGTACATAGTGTCGCCCCTCTATAGAAAGATAATTTAATTCTCGTCGCGATGGTATGTTTTGTTTTGCGTAACGATTAACAGTGTGTGAGATATTTAATTTTAAAAAAAAGGTGGAAAATGTGTTTTTTTATTTTTGATGAAAAAATAAGTGGCTAGGATTGGTTCATTGGGTTTATGACAAAAATTGGGTCTATATTGAACTTTTGGCAAGGCCCAACAAGGGTCCATTAAGGTATTTATACGTCCAAAATACGATCCAAGCCCAAAACCAAGGCCCATTTATATACATAAGCTCATACTAATAAGTAGAAAATAACTCGAACCACAATAAGCCCTCCCATTAAGCCACATCTTAAATAGGCTTATTGGGCCGTGAGTCCATAAGCTCCACAATACATATATTAAGCTTGAAATTAAGCTAATAAGCTACGTATCTCATTTGGTTACTACCATAAGCTATAAAAATAGTCCACGACATACGCCATACCATTTAAATAATCAAAACATATTTCCTTGTGTTTTTCAAAATAAGCCGCGAGCCATAAGCTCATATTAAGCCACGAAATAAGCCCAAAATAAGCTATACACGCTATTATACAAAATAAGCTATTTAGCAATATATGTTTTTCAACCATCACGACCACAACATCAAAAATACAAAACTTTTGTTCTTTCTTTTTCTACCTGACGTGTCCAAACGCACCCTTTTTTACCATTTTCGTTTTCAAAAATCAATTTTTACGACGATCAACTTCTACAACTAACATCTATGCATCAATATTAACCCATAAGAACAAACGGAATTTAAATTTGAAAACTTACAAGAAAATCTTCAAAAATGTAGATTTTGACACGAACTGGACAACCCAAACGTTGTTTTAATGAATACCCGAACACTAGAATCACCTTACAACTCTTGGACCTTCATGTTTTCTTGATCAAAGTTTGAAAATTTATGTGTTTATGTGTGTGAGGGTGCTTGTTCGAAAACCAAATGTGTATGTTTTTTTTTTTTGTGAAAATGATACTATGTGTTTTCAAAAATGCAAGATGGAATATTTGTATGTACTAACCTTAAACAATCATGATAAAAAAGGGCCTCCTTGTCTCCTCTTGGACTCAAACCGCCGACAAGGATCCTAGGGGGGTTCGGGTTCTTCTTTTCATGTCGGGATCACTTAAAAGCTCGTAAAACTCAACCGTAAAATACTCCCCAAAGTTACTTAGCATTTTTATTCACCTTAAAAATACTTTTCAATTAACCTAGAGTATTTACATGACATATTTACACTTTAAACCCTTCAAAACTCATTTTGACATTAACGAACGTGTCAAGACTCGTTTTTCGGCATTTCTCAAAATTCACGGGTCAAACCACCCGGAATACAAATAGCATAATAATAACCTCTAAAAAGGAATATTATTCACAAATAATAATAAATTACCACAATTCTCAACAAAATCATCGGCGTCAACACGGTACAAAATCAGAATAAACGGACAAACGTCAAATAGTCAAAGGACTATAAATGAAATATTCAAAACACAAAAAAGGAAAGGGTTACATTCTACCCCCCTTAAAAGTATTTTGACCCCGAAATTCAACTACTATCAGCACTAAACAAATGCGGGTACTTCAATTTCATCTGATCCTCACGTTCCCACGTGAATTCAGGACCACATTTCGAATTCCACCAAACATTGACGATGGCAATCCTACTACGCTTCAGCTTCTTAAGCTCTTTTTCCAAAATTTCCACAGGCTCTTCCACAAAATTCAACTTATCATCAACTCGAATCTCATCCAAAGGCACTTGCAGTGTTGGATTAGCCAAACACTTTTTAAGGTTCGACAAGTGGAACATGTCATGAACACCATTCAACTCCTCAGGCAAATCTAACCGATAGGCTACAGGGCCTACTTTCTCAACAATCTCAAAAGGTCTAACAAATCTAGGTGCTAATTTCTCCTTCTTTCCAAAGCGTATTACACCTTTCCAAGACCACACTTTGAGCAAGACATAGTCACCTATACTAAACTCTAGAGGCTTCCTCCTCTTATCAGCGTAACTTTTCTGACGATCACGCATAGCCTTAAGTCTATCCTTAATCTGCGAGATCTTCTCAGTAGTCTCTTGCACCAACTCAGGTACTATTAACTGACCTTCTCCAACCTCAACCCACATAATTGGCAAACGACACTTTCTACCATACAACGCCTCGAACGGAGCACATCTCACATTAGAATGATAACTATTGTTATACGAAAACTCAACTAACGGAAGATGAACATCCCAACTTCCTCTGAAGTCCAGGACGCACGCTCTAAGCATGTCTTCTAAAGTTTGAATAGTACGCTCACTCTGACCATCGGTCTGATGGTGATAAGCCGTACTCATATATAAACGAGTTCCTAATGACTCTTGCATTGACTGCCAAAACCTTGATGTGAAATGACTGTTACAATCTGATATGATCGAGATCGGCACACCATGTCTAGCAACTATCTCATTCAAGTACAATCTAGCTAATCTATCCATCTTATAATCCTCACGCCTAGGTAGAAAATAAGTAGACTTAGTCAATCGGTCTACAATGACCCAGATTGTGTCATGCCCACTACTAGTCCTAGGCAACTTAGTCACAAAATCCATAGCTATTCCTTCCCATTTCCATACGGGGATCTCAGGTTGCTGGAGCAGGCAGATGGATTTTGATGCTCAGCCTTAACCTTTAAACAAGTCAAACACTTACTAACATACTCAGCTATGTCCTTTTTCATTCCAAGCCACCAATACCTATCTCTTAAATCGTAATACATCTTATCAGCTCCTGGGTATACAAAGTACTTCGACTTATGGGCTTCATCCATTATCAGGGTTCTTACATCACCCTTTAAAGGTACCCATATTCGATCCAGGTAGTACAAAGTCCCATCACTTCTCTATTCTATCATCTCATCCAAACCTTTCTACAATCCCGCGGACTCATCCACAACCTCCTTTTGAGCCGCCAATATCCTATCCTTGATACTCGACTGAAGGGTCATATTCATAGCTCTAACTCTTTTAGGCTTTACTCTTTCCTTCCTACTTAGGGCATCAGCCACCACATTCGCCTTACCAGGAGGGTACCGAATTTCACAGTCGTAATCACGAAACAATTCTATCCAGCGACGCTGTCGCATATTTAACTCTTTCTGACTAAAGATATGCTGAAGACTCTTATGATCCGTATATATGACACTCTTTGTCCCATAAAAATAATGTCTCCAAATCTTAAGTGCAAACACGACTGCACCCAACTCCAAATCATGGGTCGTATAATTCTTTTCATGAATTTTCAAATGCCTAGACGCGTAGGCTATCACCTTACCTCTTTGCATTAATACACAGCCTAGTCCTATCCCGGACGCATCACAATATACCACAAAGTCTTCTGATCCATCTGGGAGAGCTAGAACAGGCGCATTACATAACTTATCCTTCAAGATTTGAAACACCAATTCCTGTTCCTCACCCCAATCAAAAGTCTTACACTTCTGACTCAAGATAGTAAGAGACTTAGCTAACTTAGAAAAGTTCTCAATGAATCTACGGTAGTATCTAGCCAATACTAAGAACGAACGAACCTCAGTCGAAGTTCTAGGGGCTTTCCAATTCTTAACAGCTTCAATCTTGCTAGGGTCTACATGAATCCCATTACCATTTATCACATGTCCAAGAAACTGCACTTCCCTTAGCCAGAATTCACGCTTAGAAAACTTAGCATATAATTTCTCCTTCTTGAGCAGTTCCAAGACTAACCTTAAGTGTTCTACATGCTCCTCTCGAGTCTTAGAGTAGATTAAGATATCGTCTATAAACACTATCACAAACTTATCAAGATAAGACCTACAAACTCTATTCATCAAATCCATGAATACCGCTGGTGCGTTAGTCAAACCAAAGGGCATTACTGTGAACTCAAAATGTCCGTAACGAGTTCTAAACGCAATCTTTAAAATGTCATCTTCATGCACTCTCAGCTGATGGTATCCAGACCTAAGATTTATCTTTGAAAAAAACTGCGACCCTTGCAGTTGGTCAAATAGATCATCAATCATAGGAAGCGGGTAACGATTCTTAACAGTCAACTTGTTCAATTCTCTATAATCAATGCAAATCCTAAAAGAACAATCATTTTTCTTAACAAACAACACCAGCGCTCCCCAAGGCGACAAACTTGGTCGAATGAAACCTTTGTCTTGGAGTTCCAAGAGTTGTCCCGACAACTCCTCCAATTCAGAAGGTGCCAAACGATAGGGAGACTTTGCAATCAGTACAACTTCAGGGATTAACTCAATCTAAAACTTAATTTCCCAGAGAGGTGGTAATCTCGATAAATCATCCGGAAATACCTCGGGAAAATCTCTATCCACAACAATCTCTTCTTGTTTCTTATCACTATCCTTAGCACTCATCAAAAGTGTCGCTTTCTCTTTCGGTCTCTCTCATAATACTCTAAGCACCTTGCCATCCAGTAGTGGTATCCTCACTACTTTCTCATGATAAATTATTTCAGCCTTATGATTAGACAACCAATCCATACCTATAATCACATCAAAACTCCCATGCCCAAAAGGTATCAAATCTATGTCAAAGACATGACCCTCGATTTCTAGTTTGCAATCCTTAATTACCTTATCAATCTCTACTAGCTGCCCGCTAGCTATCTCAATCTCATATCTGAAACCTAACTCGTTGGGCTCTATGCCTAACAGAGGTATAAAAGTAGGGGAAACAAAACTATAGTCGGCACCAGAGTCAAATAAGGTAGTGGCAAAATGATTTTCCAAAGTAAACGTACCTGTCACAATGTTCAGATCTTGGCGAGCTTCCTTTGCTCCCAACATGAATGCCCTACCCCTAGCTTGGTTCCCTTGGTTTGCACGACCCTGACCCCCCGTTATTAGCAGCAACTTGGTTTGGATGATTTCCTTTCGGTCCTTGTGCCCTATTCAATCTAGGACAAATTGACCTGACATGGTCGGTACTACACACTCATAACATGCCCTAACAGTTGGGTTTCTAGCATTGATAGGATTCACATTCCTCGACATGCTTCTATAATCCTTTGCCAAATGACCCGGGCGGTTACAGTTGAAGCATGTGCGACAAGGCCCTCCGAGTGCATGGTAGGAGTTGCAGGTGGTACACTTGGGCCAAGCACCCGTATTTTCTCTTCCTACATGGTTTGCAGTAGTAGCAAAAGTATTTACAGTCCTAGTCCTCTTATTATCATCCCTACCATTCTTATGCTTGCTAGGTTCCCCCACATTTCCTCTCTTCTCAACCTTCTTAATTGATCCATTCCTAACAGCCTCATCGATCAGTACACCAGAAATCTGTACAACCTTCTATATAGTCTTTGGCTCTGTTGCTGCCACCAACCCACGGATCTCTGGAGCACGGATCTCTGGAGCAAGGCCATACATATACCTCTCAATCATCCTACTCTTTAGAGTCACTAAATGTGGAACTAACCTAGCCAACTCATGAAACTTATCAGTATACGCAGCATGGCCAGCCTCGGCCATGACGTGATTCCACAACTCAATTTCTAACTTTTGTATTTCATGACTCAGTTAAAACTCTTATATCATCATAAACTTAAAGTCATTCCATGACATACTAACAACAACTTCCTGGCTTAGCGTGCGGATATGAGAGTTCCACCACGTTAAAGCCTTACCCACAAGTGAACCAGCAGTGTATTTCACTTTTTGGTCAATACTACAACCACTCATATCTTGCACATACTCCATTTTCTCAATCTATCAAGTAAGAACTACAACACCTCCCTTACCATCATATTCCTTAGGGTTAGGAGCTAATAACTCCTTATATGAACAACCTACCTGGTTGCCATTTACTATCACATTCCCAACGTTCTCATGAACGTTCTCATTAAGCACATTACCATTTTAATTTCCAACATTTCCTTGGTTACCAACCTGAGCTAGCATGGCGGGTAAGAGGTTCTGCAATTGTTGGGCAATGATCATCGAGAAGTCGGGTGCTCCTCCTACACCCTTATTGACTCCCTCTACATTCCCATTGACTCCCTCTATGCCCCCATTAGCTCCCAAATCATGGTCATTTCCTTGACCATTCAATTCGTCAACACGCTCATCATTACCTCCCCTAGGTTCCTCTACACCTTGCCACTTACCAAAACCGGTTCACCATTTCCCCCCTCCTTGTGATTCGACAACAGGACGGCCACCACTTTGAGTCCTCATCCTTTGGCGGCACATTATTTACACGAGGGGAACATGGCACCGTTAAGTAAGTAGGCAAGACCAATATATATATATATATAATATATATATATATATTTATATATGTATATCTATATTTAAATTAATTTATATATATCTGTATATATATATATTAAAAGCTTGTATTATTTAGCCATACTATAACATAATACCAACTTTATGGTGTTCAACAGACGATTTGTGTCAATAACTTCACTAGTATGAAGTGAGTTACGATTATGATACGCTTATAACTACGTTGGCCACCATACTTATATTCGCATCCTTTCCTAGTCATACTTAATATTGAGCTCACACATTTCAATGACTGACATAACTAAAGCACCAAACCGCGAACACGCGAAAGCAAGCAAAAGCGGAACACCGCACACATAGATCCTATACGCAACTAAATGACGAATCTTAGGTTATAGTCTAGGTCAACCCACCTAGTTCTCTATAACCTTGGCTCTGATTACCAATCTGTCACACCACGACAATGGCAGAAACTCAGGAGCGCAACATAATGTTCAATCATAACACAAGATACAATATAGAGAAAACAACAATGCATAAACTTCAAGTGTTACGAAGACCATCAACCTCGAACAACCTCGAGTGATTTCCCAAATCACAATCAAATCCGCAAACTCTTACAATATCCAAAAGCCCTCACAGGGGTCCAAATCTAAACTTAAACCAAAATCTTCCATACACTAATACCAAATAAAATAAACAAGCAAGACTTCACAAGAAAATCCACTCGGGATGCTTCTAAGTCTGCTATCACATATCACCAACTAATTCCTCTTTCACTTCACCTGAAAATGATACTCGAAAACATCAACACTAATGTTGGTGATCTCGTAGGTTTGACCTTAAACCCAAAGCTGTGCCAATAACTCAAAACAACGGACAATAGTGTAATATGACAGTGAATATATATGCAAACAATTCCTAACATAGCATCCCCGCTAGTCAATCACCATATGTCACTTACGCACCTAAAGGGCCTACCACTTGGAGCACTAAATTAGGGCAGGACCTCACACATACCAGGGTAGGCGTACCCATCCGCCCCAATAACTACACAAATACTGGGTAGGCGTACCCATCCGATCCAAACAATTATACAAATACTGGGATAGCCTACCCCTCTGATCCAAACAATCATGCAACACATAATATTCACATAGCAGTCATAAGCACGTATATTGTCCAAAAAACAAAACCACATTTCGCACAATTCAATTCAAAACATTTCAAAACATATTTGAGCAACAATTTCCCTCAACGGAAAAACAGTAAAAAAATGGGGCTACGAGAACTCACCTCAAGCAAGTCTTTAGCAACCAAATCTCAATCACACAAGCAAATGCAACGACGTCCGCACACAACCTAGTCTAGTTAATGTCCCATTTTAATCATTCATTTCCAAAATAGTCTTCACATTTGATGCATAGAGTTTAGACGCATTATACAATTACCCATAACAATTTAGTGGTGTGATGGTTGACGTCTTAACCCAAAATATCTTATCAATCCAATAGCTCAATAATACATACTTATACTATTTAAGGAAAATAGATAAGTAATATAAGTAAATATTTATAATAAATAATTATAAATATATCTCGATAAGTCCATTCGGTAACCTTTGTCACTGTAAAAAAATCATAATATGGTTGAAAATGAAACGTTTACTCATAAGTCATAATAAACATATTAGAGAAGTTTCTAGAAAAATTATATTTTTCGTCTTTTGGTGAATTTATTAAATTAATTAAATAATAAAATAATATTTATTATTTAAAATTAAAAATCACATTCTTACGTCAAATTTTCTAAGTATAAATTTTTTACGAAATTTTGACATGACCCGTACGTTTTATAAAACGTTTTCCAAAGTTTTTAACTTTTATTTCAAACACTTTTCAATTTTCGACACTTTCCGACAAAATTCCAAAATCTCCATCTTTAACGTTTAATAAAACGTTTTTCCCAAAATAACGTTCAATATCACTTCGTAAATACATTTTACTTTCAAAAGTCCATCAAAACTCTTAAAATGACTAAATATCGCTTATTGGGCTTTAAAGCCCAACAAGGGTCCATTAAGGTATTTATACGTCCAAAATACGATCCAAGCCCAAAACCAAGGCCCATTTATATACATAAGCTCATATTAAGCCACGAAATAAGCCCAAAATAAGCTATACACGCTATTATACAAAATAAGCTATTTAGAAATATATGTTTTTCAACCATCACGACCACAACATCAAAAATACAAAACTCTTGTTCTTTCTTTTTCTACTCGACGTGTCCAAACGCACCCTTTTTACCATTTTCGTTTTCAAAAATTGATTTTTACGACGATCAACTTGTACAACTAACATCTATGCATCAATATAAACCCAAAAAGACAAACGGAATTTAAATTTAAAAACTTACAAGAAACTCTTCATAAATGTAGATTTTGACACGAACCGGACAACCCAAACGTTGTTTTAATGAATACCCGAACACTAGAATCACCTTACAACTCTTGGACCTTCATGTTTTCATGATCAAAGTTTGAAAATTTATGTGTTTATGTGTGTGAGGGTGCTCGTTCGAAAACCAAAGAAAGGAGAGGAGAGATATATTTTTTTGTGAAAATGATACTATGTGTTTTCAAAAATGCAAGATGGAATATTTGTATGTACTAACCTTAAACAACCATGCTAAAAAAGGGCCTCCTTGTCTCCTCTTGGACTTAAACCGCCGACAAGGATCCTAGGGGGGTTCGGGTTCTTCTTTTCGTGTCGGGATCACTTAAAAGCTCGTAAAACTCAACCGTAAAATACTCCCCAAAGTTACTTAGCATTTTTATTCACCTTAAAAATACTTTTCAATTAACCTAGAGTATTTACACGACATATTTACACTTTAAACCCTTCAAAACTCATTTTGACATTAACAGACGTGTCAAGACTCGTTTTTTAGCATTTCTCAAAATTCACGGGTCAAACCACCCGGAATACAAATAGCATAATAATAACCTCTAAAAGGAATATTATTCACAAATAACAATAAATTACCACAATTCTCAACAAAATCACGAGCGTCAACACGGTACAAAATCTGAATAAACGGACAAACGTCAAATAGTCAAATGACTATAAATGAAATATTCAGAACACAAAAAAGCAAGGGTTACATAATGGAATGACACACTTTCATAGGTTCTATGTGTGTTTCAAGGGTGTGAAGGATGGGTGGATTGCTGGTTGTAGGAGGGTAATTGGTATAAATGGTTGAATCATTACTCATATGTGTAATGGTCAAATTTTGACTGTCATAGGAAGGGATGGAAATAACCAAATGTACCCAATAAGACGGGAAGTGATGGATGTGAAGAATAAGAACAATTAGTACCGGTTCTTGTCACTTTTAGTTGATGATCTTAATTTAGAAAATGGTCTTGCATTGACAATCATTTCAGATGCTCACAAAGTAGTTATCGTTATTAACACTTATCAAATCTGGTTTACTTATCTTTATTGCTTATCTCAGATGCATTGACACTTATCAAGGTTTGATTGAGGCAGTGAGGGCTTCGCTACCACAAGTTGAGCACAAACACTTCACAAGACACTTGTATGCTAACTTTCAAAGAAAATGGGTTGGATTGCATTACAAGCGACTATTTTGGAGTGCTGCAGTATCTACCATTGAGCAAGATTCCACAAGCAAAATGAAGGAGATAAGACAGTCGGATCTAGAATTCACATTTATCTTATGGAGAGAAATCCAAGCTCATGGTGTAAAGCATTCTTCCCGAAAGATACATGTTGTGCCTCCTTTGAGAATGGGATATCAAAGAGCTTTAAGGGAGTCGATTGCGATACCTACTACGACTCTCATATGAAGATGAAGCCATTTTTTAGGGTTTCTTTGATTTGGGTAGAAATATTAGGGTTTTAATGAGGGTAAAAATATTAGGTTT
Source organism: Tanacetum coccineum (assembly GCA_026074375.1). Classification (NCBI taxonomy): domain Eukaryota; kingdom Viridiplantae; phylum Streptophyta; class Magnoliopsida; order Asterales; family Asteraceae; genus Tanacetum; species Tanacetum coccineum. The sequence continues at coordinate 22,716 of BQNB010099217.1, forward strand.
TTTTTATTTGGGGTAATGTTATAGGTTAAATAGAATCGGGTGGGAAAAATGAATCGGGTTTAAGTTGGGTGGGTTCGGGTATTATAATTACAAACGGGTCTAATATTGCCAAGTAGATAACAATTACAAAAATAAATAAGCCAACTAGACCTACTACTAACTGGCCATGTTAGCTAGATCAAGAAAATTTGAATGTATTTTAGCTAGCTTGTGAGTTTAATAAGTAAATTACGTAGATTTTATCTTTAGCTTTCGTCCTATTAGATGTCCTAAACTATAATTCTAGAAAACACAACTATAGAAGTAAAAAATAAAAAAAATGAGAAGACGACATACAAAAGATATGAAAATCTAGAATATCATGCTATAGCTGTACACGTCTTAAAAAAAATCAGCCGTTGAAAACCCATGATTACTAAACCCATGTGTTTCTCCACCCTAAAAAGAGAATGAAACAACCTGTAACTTTTATTTTTGCCCTATAAAAACCATAACACTACACCACAAATAATTCACTCACAAACACAAGCCTCTAACGTCTCCTAAACCATTTTTCTTCACAATCACATAGAACAGTTTCATCTTATAAAAATGGCCCAAGTTAGCATTGTGAAGAAAGCTTCAATTTTCGCTATTGTCGCTCTCTCCGTGGTAGCTGCAGTGTCCGCTCAAGTAACCGCCCCAGCGCCTTCTCCTGACGCGGGAGCTGCATTTTCTGTCTCCATGTCAGGAGCCGTGATTGGGTCGTCTATGCTTTTATCTTTCGTTGCTCTATTCAGGAACTAAATTTGGTTATTCGTTCTTGAAGATTGTGATTGTGTACTCTTTTTTTTGTTCCCATGATTCTTTGTATAATGATATATGATAATACAACTGATATTCATATTTAAATTATTGTTTTGATTTATGAACATATTTGTAAATTTTACATAATGAGACGATGATTTGAATATTAGCTATGTTTATTTTAGCATTTTAGTTTAGCACTTGCGAGTCTGTTACAAATTTACTACAGTATATATTTGTGAGCTGTGAATCATTAAAAGCTATGTCACCGACACCGGGTCCTAACAAACAAAACAAGAGCGATACGTAAACCAAATACATGAGCTAAACAATAGTTTATGAGTGAACATAAACGATGCATACCCATGGCATGTTCATTGCAGCCTACTTTATAATGTTTTTGCTGAGCATAAACCAGCTGACACTTCAACCCTGGGTCTCTTTCTTAATGACCTTTTGGCTGATACAATATGGATATATATATTATGAAACTATTTTAGTAATACACTTGTGTAAAACTTTTCTGCAAGTATTTTCCTTTTTATGCAAACAGAGTTCAGATGTATGTAGCACTGCACAACAAAAATTGCATTGATAGTTTGATCCAATAGAAAACAAAAATGTACACAGTTTAAAATAGAAGATTAAACAAAATAATTGATAAAAAATAAGTTTAACAAAAATCCATTATTTTATTCGATTCATAGCCTCAAGTTCATACAATAATACCATACGCTAAAAGAAATAGTCCAACACATATATTGCATATCGTTACACCTGCTTAACAACAATAAAAACTCATATATAGATACAAAATGAATAACTCTCATCAAATATAATCAGTTTTTAAGAACGTGACCAATGACAGAACCAAAGAAGACCCAATCATGACACCAGAAGACTGGACAGGAAAACCCGCTCCAGTGATACGTCCTTGTGCTGGAGGCCTGGAGCAGGAGCAAACTCCTGAGCCGACACAGTTGTGCCATCTTCACAATGCTATTAGAAATATTTTTTTCCCCAAAGGTTCCTTATAGGTTATTTTGGTAATTTTGGTTATGGTTCTGACTTGACGAACCTTTTTAACACTTTTTTTTTCTTCATATATGTTAGCCTCAAAATATTGAGTCGAACAAGGAAGTTCGTTCATTAATTATATTAGACCGGTCATTAATTATATTAGACCGGTCATTAATTAATTATACATTGTAATAGGCTAGACGGGTAAACGGGCTCTTTGTGTAATCTAATCGGTCACGTGTATCGGGCGAAAGCCCAAGTAATCTCAACCCCGGCCCGTAGAAACACCAAGGCATGAAAGCTTCTTGGTTTTAACTATAAATACCCCTCTCCAAGGATGGAGAGGGAGTTGGTCTCATTTGTAATCTTTGCAAGTTAATCAACCATTCATTTTTCTCTCTTTATTTCTCTCTCTAATCTCTCTCTAAAATTCTTTCATTTTCTTATTATCTA
>BQNB010099218.1:0-24974 GCA_026074375.1 Tanacetum coccineum
CCTTTTTTTACGTTTTCGTATGTTTTTTACGTTTTCGTATATTTACGGACGAAAACTTGAAACTACGGAGGAAAACGTAAAAAACGTGCGAAAACGTAAAAAAATAGAGGAAAACGTAAAAAGACAGGCGCAAACGTAAAAAGACGGACGCAAACGAAAAAAGAAGGGCGACAACGTAAAAAATATTGACGAAAACATAAAAGAACGGACGAAGACGTAAAAACAGGCAAAAGCGTTAAAAAACAGACAAAAAGGTAAAAATAACAGACGAAAACATAAAAAACCAGACGAAAACGTAAAATAACTGACAAAGACGTAAAAATACATACGAAAACGTAAAAAAGCTGACGAGAACGTAAAAAAACAGACGAAACGTAAAAAAACGGACGAAATGTAAAAAAAACAGACAAAAACGTGAAAAAACATAAAAACCTGACGAAAACGTAAAAAAAACAGACGATAACGTAAAAAAACTGAAGATAACGTAAAAAACTAATGAAAACGTAAAAAACGGACGAAATGTAAAAAAACAGACAAAAACAAAAAAAACCTGACGAAAACGTAAAAAAACAGACGATAACGTAAAAAACTAACGAAAACATAAGAAACGGTCGAAAACGTAAAAAACGGACGAAAACGTAAAAAAACTGACGAAAACGTAAAATAATTGACGAAAACGTAAAAAACAGACGAAAACGTAAAAAAATGACGAAAACGTAAAAAACTGACGAAAACGTAAAAAACTGACGAAAACGTAAAAAAGCTGACGAAAACGTAAAAATACTGAGGAAAACGTAAAATAACTGACAAAAACGTAAAAAAACTGACGAAAACGTAAAAAAGCAACAAAAACATAAAATAACTGATGAAAACGTAAAAAAATATTATATATCATAGAAAAACGTAGAAATCGTAGAAACGGATTAAAATGGATAAAAACGTACAAAAAAGAATAAAGACGGTTGAAAACGTATAAAACCATAAAAAAGTATGAATTATTTAATTATTGTAGAAAGAAGTGGGAAAAAGAGAGAAGAAGAGGTAAGAAGTGAAATATTTTGTCTGAATTTTTGAAGAGGTTAGAAGTGATTTTTACCACTTATATCTGCAAAAAAACAAACAAAAAACATCTGAGAGACTGCAGACATAAGTGGTGAAAAGAGGTTAGAAGATGTTATTTGGAAAAAACAAACAAAGCCTAACTTTGATTCAAGTTTTTCAAGCGTAGAACTCATTTTAATACAATTTTAATTCAAAAATGTGTAAAAAAAATATTGAATCAATGTTAAAAATCTCTCAATTTTGCGATATAACTACAATACTGAATCATCTGTACAGTTTTAATGAATCTTTACCATAACTCGATTTTAACAATGATTTGTGAATCAAATTTGTGATTCATAGATTCGATTCACTATTAAATGATGTTTACATGTGAATCAAATCAAAAAATATGAATTAATTTGCTTAAATAAAGATTTCTCAATCTTATCAAAATAAAAAATTTCTCAATGAAACCGGAGCCTTACGCTCATTTCGTCTTTTCTTTCAAATTGTTTACATAAATTGTCTTTATGGTTGATAAATCTTGCATCTTTCATCCTTTCGGCTAACTTTTGTTAAGATGCTACGTTCTTTGTTCCCTACTGAAGAATGGACCCTATGTTTTTGTTTGTGCTTGGCACACTTACATTTGGCAAATTAGAATAAACTGGTGTAGTACACTAGGAATTAGAAGGTACCGAATTCCCAAATGAGCCTGTTGGCACTAATATGGTTTGAGGCAGCCATGATTGTACCAAATATCCAAATGAGTTTTAGTTTTAGCACTATAATTGGAATTTCGGCCGGAGGACATTTTAAACCCATTTTTTATAGGTGTGCTTGACATAGCTCGGGTGAAAGACACATTAGAATGATTATAAGAAGAAGTAAAACAAGTATAAATAAGAATAATAAATTTCAAGCACGGTCTGGAAAATGATTTGGAGCCTGGAGGTGTAGCTGTATCATCTTATGTTTAGTATTGTGGCAGGGAACATTCAAGAGGCATCAGCCAATTGAAGCGTTTGTAATCAGTGCAGTAGTTATAGATCATGTAGTTATCTCTAACCCACTTTAGTTTTATCTGCTGGTCCCAGCTCAGTTGCTTGTAGGCAGGTGCGGTCCACCAGTTAGCCGGGGTAGGGTAGGCACACTGTCGAATGCTATTGGGTCCATTCCACTTGCAAGCTCTTGCGTTAAATTTACGCAAACCAGCCTTGAAAGGTGCGCAGGTCCAGTCGATTTTCACAAGGCCACCTCTTGTTGCCCAATTGTCCAGCATTCCCAAACTATGAAGTATACCTGCATACCTTGTCGTCTGGGAAGCCAACTCCTAAGCTTTTGTAGTTTCTGAAGACCCTGACTGGTATGCTGTCAACATACCACCTGCATTTAATATCATGATTATACCATTAATTTTAACTGTTAGTCTTGAAACTAAGCACATACTGCGTAATATTTGGTTAACTTACACAACTGCAGAGGGGTTCCAGTGAATGGTGTAGTTGTGGAAATCAGCTGTTGGGTCAAACCATAATTTAAACTGCTGCTCCCTGTTTCCTTTGCCTTGTGTAAATATGTTTGTGTGCATTGTGTAAGGTTCTCCAGTTGAGTTTCCCAAGAACTCAAAGTCGATTTCGTTATGATAATTACCGGTAGAAGAAAGCTGCAAAAATTTCACATACAAGCAGTTAGCTATTCTTTTTAATACATGTGTATGTAAATCATAAATCCCTTGTGCCTTTCTTGGTGTTACACTTACATAGTATGCCGTGACGGTTCCTGCAGAGTTCCCTGGAACCAATTTGATTAACATTTCAATGCTTCCGAAAAGGAATGCCTTGTGTGATTGAACACCAGATCCTGTAATCACAGATCCTTAGATCAGTACTCCTTGATAATAGTTAGAATTCATATTCGGCTTTTATGAGTCAAACTGATTTTATAAAGAGAATTGCGAATTTTAAAAGAAGTTCCCTGTTTAAGTAATTTACCGTTCTAGAGGAAATAGGAGAGTTCCCACGCTTCTAGTCGAGTAATCCACCTAAGTATCTGAAAGTAAGAGAGAAAACCCGTTAGCTCGCCCCGGGTGTTGACCCAGGACCAAACTCGGGCGTGAGAGTAAGTACTTTGTAAGGCCGAAGGGCTATAAGTAAGAGCCGAAAGGGCTATAAGTAATAAATGTGTGTGTGGTGAAATTAATGCTGCCTCTCAAGTAGTAAATGCTTGGATATTTATACTACTTGAAGTACTGTTTAGAAATACTGTTCTTGACATCTTGGGAATGAAGGAGACGACCTAGGACTAGCCTTTGCCTTGGAGTCGTACTCTTGTGACATCGCTCCTTAATTCCCGGGATAGTGATGTTGCATAAGTGTTTGTTATTGTCCAACGGTTTGAAGAGGTGTCCCTCTTTATCGAGCCTGACGTTTTGTCTTCTTTCGGGTTGATGTAGTGCGCCCGTCCGGACCCGTCCGACCCGTTCGGATATGGGGCCCGTCCGGTATATACGCGGACATGTCCCCCCCAGTATTGATCTTTAAATAGCACAAACTATAAAGTGATACTTAAAAGTGCTCAGTTTGAAAGGACCGGAACAACTGCTTTTACTTTCGTCCCCTCCGTTTTCCTCCTCTTCTTCTTCTTTTTTTTTTCTTTTTTTTTTTTTTACAAAAACGTCTTCCTTGATGAATATGGGACAAAACCCATAATTACAGTGGGTTAAAAATCATTACTAGTTTTCGCCCCTTTTCATCTGGGGCGAACACGTGGCACGCCTTTCGCAACAGAGGGTCAGGATTGGGTCTTGCCAGCTGTGTGATACATTGCCGCGACCCAAAGCCCGATGCTTTGCCTATAAATAGCCCCTGTTCTTTTTTACTGCGTGTAAAATCTTGAGCCGAACGTCCCTTCTTCTTTCTGCTCCTCGTAAATTTCAGGTAATACCCTTCCTTGTATTTTAGATAATTTTGTCCCTCCGTATCTTTGAAAATGTTCGAAGAGATCAAAACGTGGAGACCGTACCTAGCCTGTTAATCTGACAAAATGCATTCACTACTCATCCACTATGACTGCCAAGGATGGTAAAGGCTTAGCTTCAAGCATAATATTCTTTAGTGATTACACCCGGTGGCCCTTACTGCCGAATGGACTATGGATAAGTTACCGGATGATTCTATAGGTCTTTACGAACAACATTTTGAGTTTTCTGGAGTTAGGGTGCCGTTTTCCACCCTTCTTTTGGCTGTTATTGACCACTTCCGCGTACACATTTCTCAATTAGTACCTATAGGGTTGACTCGGCTGACCCTGTTCGAGTTATATTGTCGGAGTCTACATTGTCCCTTCGGTGAACCTGTTCCGTGTATTTTATAAAATCGGCACAAGGAGGATTTGGCTGACCTTTGAGAGGATGGATGTCCGGGATTCCTTGGGAAGATTTGAATGAGACATTTTCCGTTTAAAAGGATGTTAAGAAAAGGTTTTTCTTTCTAGATCGAAGAGCTATTCCTCAGGCTATGGCTTGGAGGCATCACGATTCTGATATACATGATCCTCTTCCTATCGATGGCTTCCGCGCCTCTGATGTTGTGACGTTAACCAATCAGAGCATCGACATTAGACCCGTACCTTCCGGATTACTTTTTCACGCGCCGGGTTTGCAACTACTTGAAGTTCCCTGGATTGACCTCCAAGGTTTCAAAGATACCGAGGGGAATGGTAATGACCCATTATTATTTTATAATGGCCCCTTCCCTTTTTTTCCATGTTGATGGGTATGCTAATCTTTTCCTAATCATTTTCTCTCTTTGGCAGATGTCACGATGTCTGAGTATCTACGATTCCCCTTTTTGGATGGTGCTACTATCGAACAGGGTGATGCCCTTTCTGCTCGAGATGCTACTGCCTCCCATACCACTGGTCCTTTACCTGTTACCCAATCTCTTCCGAAAAAGACTGCCAGGTTGAAAGAAGTGGAAATTCCTGACCCCAAAATTGTTGCTATTAGGGAAAGGAAAGCCCGTGCGGCTGCTAAAAAGCGAGCCGAGAGAAAAAGAGTTGCTGGTGGTGAGGGTGGTTCGAAGGGGAAGCCGAAGAGGCGTAAGGTTTCTGCTGTCCGTCCTGAGGAGGGGGATTCTACTGAGGAGCCTCTCCTCAGAGTCCTCTCGAACTGTTGCATCACAATCCCTCCCTTTTCTGCTAAAAGATGTTGATGAGGAACTGCTGAGTCTCGAGAAGACGAACATGTCAGCGTCCCTCATAACGATTCTGCTAACACCAATCCTAGATCATAATTGTAGAGCATGATGAGAGCTTCGGTGAGTCAAGAGGACACGGAGATACGGTTGAGACTCATTCTGTCGATGGGACTAGGTTGACCGAGAGTCCCGTTCCTGCCCGGAACCCTGAAAAGTCGGTCGTCCACGACCTTGCTACCGTGGTCCGGTCTAACTTAGCTGGTACGTTTGTATATCCTTCGAGTTTGCCTTTCTTGCGCATGCCTTTATATATTTTTCCTACCATGGTTTTATTGTTAGGAGAACGTGCCGATGGATGCTGAGTCCTCCAGTCCTCGTACTTTTATTTCCCGATTGACTCATCATCGAAGGTCTCGGGTGGACACCCCTGAGGAATGCAGGGAATTGTTGACACATTTGGCTCCCCCTGCTGTTAGAGAGGAGATGAATGCCTATGATAATAATATTGCCATGGAGAGGGCTTGGTTTAGCATTGCCCGAGGAGCCATGGCTCAAACTGATGCTCTCCTCCGGTTTGAAGCTCTTTATGATGCCCATCTGGCTTTGAAAGAAAGATGTGAAGATGTGACTCGCCAACTTGTGAGCACCCGGACGGACTTTACCCATGCGTCTAACTTGTACAATACTTTGTCCAACAAATATCAGCAGGTCCGAGGAGAGCACGCCGGTTGCGCGGAGAAGTTGGTTAACGCTGAGCGGGAGAGGGATGAGCTGAGGGCTGTTAATGCTGATCAAGTCTCTCAAATTAAAGAATTGGAAGCTGAACTTCTTGCTATGAAGGGGGGGGGGGGGGGGGGGGGGGGGGGGGGGGGGGGGGGGGGGGGGGGGTGGGGGGGGGGGAGGGGGGGGGGGGGGGGGGGGGGGGGGGGGAAGGAATCTGCTTTGGTCTTTTCCGATCGTTGTCCAAAAGAGATGGGCTGTTGTCGAATGAGAAGCTTGTGTCTAAACTTGGGTACTTTGAAAAAGAGAAAATTGATTCCATTGGGAAGCTTCTTCCTACAGTTGTCGGGCGTCTCTTGAATAGCCATGAGTATAAGGAGAGTTTGTCCATTCCTTTCAATTTAGCCATTCAGGCCGGGTGGGCCAAAGGTTTAGCTATGAAGCGGTCCGAGAAGGACCTCATGGATGTATTGAGGGAAGTCCAAGGTTTTGACCCTTACTCAGACACAAGGATGACCGTTGAGTATGACAAGCTCTTTAACAAGAACTTATAACCTTCGTAGAAAAGATTTCCGGTCTTCCTCGTCGGTCTGTCCAGGAGCTCCTAAAGATGTATCCTGCTCCTCCTCCCCCAGACGCCCCGACCAAAGTTAATCCATCTTCCCAAGCTCCCGATAGTTCCACGTCTGTGCCCAAAGGTTTCCCCCACCCGCCATACGTCTCGCCTAACCTCCGCCAATTTTATAATAGAATTTTCTATGTAACATGTATGTAATAAGTAGATAGCCTTTTGATTACTTCCGAACACTGTTCCATTTTGCCTAGATTCTGCTGAGGACTTCTTTAACGTGCTTTACACGCTTTTGTTATGCCTTGTTTTTTGTGTTTCTATTGTGTTATTAATATGTGCATCTTGCACTTATGTTCCTAATGATTATAACCCTATTTGCAGTCCCGTCCTGTCGGCTGGACTGCCTGTACCGTCCGGATTTATTATGTCCCGAATGGGTCAAGGCCCATGAATGACTTATTAGTCCCTAAGACTGTTGTGCTGTGGTTTACCCTATCTGGAGGGCTAGCCCTTCGAAATGTTAGTCCATGTGACTTATAGTTTTCTGTGGGATTTATTTCGCCGAGGGGCTGTGCCCTTTCTTATCATTTTATCCTGTGACTTGGTTGTGGGATTTATTTCTTCCGGAGGGGCTGTCCCCTTCCTTATCATTTTACCCTGTGACTTGGTTCTGTGGGATTTATTACTTCCGGAGGGGCTGTTGCCTTTCTATTATTTTACCCTGTGACTGGTTGACCCTGTGGATTTATTTCGTCGGATGGGCTGTGCCCTTCCTTAACATTTTACCTGGACATAGGTGTCTGAGATTTATCGTCCGGAAGGACTGTGCTTCTTATCATTTACCTGTGACTGTTGTCTGGATTTATTTCTGTCCGGATAGGCTGTGCCTTCCCTTATCATTTTACCCCTGTGACTGGTTGTCTGTGGGATTTACTTCGTCCGGAGGGTTGTGCCCTTCCATATCATTACCCTGTGACTTGGTTAGTCTGTGGGATTTAATTCTTTCGGAGGGGCTGTGCCTTCCTATTAATTTACCCTGTGTCTTGGTTGTCTTGGGATTTATTCTCCGTAGGGGCTGTGCCTTACCTTACATTGTACCCTGTACTTGGTTGTCTTGTGGGATTTATTTCTTCCGGAGAGAGTGTGCCTTTCCATATTATTTTAGGGGCCTGTGGACTTGGTTGTCCTGTTGGATTTTCCATATCCGAGGTTATAACAATCATTCATCGGAAAATTGCTCTCCCCATTGAAGTTTGGAGTACGAGCTATCACATTCACTAGTTAAAATTAACTAATATAATACAAGAAATCATAAAAAAACAAAACCTACAAATACATTTGCGTAAGTTGAGTCGCAGTGCAAGTCCAGAACTATCTTGTCCCCATCCGTTTGCAACATTAAAAGAGCCATTTTTTAATTCGTCATAACGCGTATGGGCCTTCCCACTTGGGACCCAGCTTCCCTTGATCCCCACTCTGCTAGCCTCATTCCTTCGGTACACAAACTCTCCTGGCCTAAATCCCGCCAGGCGTACTTTTTTGTTGTAGTACTGCTCCATTTTTGACTTGTATCTGGCTTCTCGTATGGCGGCAGCTTCTCTTCGTTCCTGTTGTAAGTCCAGGTTCAAGCGTTGCTCTTCTTCGTTGAACTCCCTCCCTAATTCATCAACTTCGTTAGGACGGCATGCCTATTTCTTTCTGCCGCGAATAACCGCCTTAACTCCCTTAGTTAGTTGCTGAAGGGGTCTCGCCGTTGCTTTGCTGATTGAGGTGGCGGTGGGCCATAGTACATTTGGCAATTCGTCCACCCATCCTTCTTTTTTCCACTTCCTAACATAGTTTTGATTCTTCCATGAGGCTTCGGTTTGCCCTTTCGACTAAACCGTTAGCCTGTGGATACGGACCAATTTACAATGTCTCTGTCGCTGACGTTCGTCAAGCAGGCCACGTGGATTGACCAGGGTCTTCTTCGGCTAATGACACCTCGATCCCGAAGCCTTCAGAGTATCTTTTTTATAGGCGCCTCTATTTGTATAGGGAATTCCCTTCTGATAGATCTCGCCCAGTCTCCCTCTCCTTCCCTCGCCACCTCCGACCCGCGGTATATACAAAGAGCAGTAATATACGTAATGTAATATTAACACGTATATAACCTATGTAAGCACTTAGTATAATCAACTAATGCTAAAATGATGCATGACATGTAAGTATGTATACTAGATGCAAACTAGATGCAACACTACTTGTTTGTATGTATGTCCCTTTGAAAAACTTTTGAATGACACAATGTTTGAAAACGGTTATAGACCAAGTAAAAACGTTTGACCTGGTTCTCTATAACCTTGGCTCTGATACCAATCTGTAACACCCCCAAAATGGGCCACAGCGGAATATGATGTTCCGGGGGTATTACTTCATAGATCAATAGCACAAGATATGAGAACGACCATTATAAGGGTCGTTTAAAAACTGATACATTGGATTTCATAAGTGGTTCGTTACAAAAGCTCATGGGCTTAACTTGTTTAACTTGGAAAAGTAAAGATTTCACAACATAACAATATCCCAAAATGTAATGCATGCAAATCTTTATGATAATGTGACTTCAAATGACGACCGTCCAATGTATCCATGACTTGCACCTTATTGACCTGAGAAAACATGTTTAAACTGTCAACAATAATGTTGGTGAATTTATAGGTTTATAAATTTAATGAAGCGGATAGCAAGATTTTCCTGTAATAAAGCAACGAATACAATATCACAAAAATGTATTACGAAATGCACTAAGCTCATGACACCGAAGCTAAACAATGTATGTATATCAAATACATATAAATGACTTTGCCCAATGTAGATGTTCAACCCGTAACATCTATGATTCCAAATGGTATACATTCGTCGTTTCTGGCCAACCAATAAACTAGCAAGTGCTACTTGCCCGAACGGGGATGTTAATCCCAAATAGATCTATTTATAACATTTGCGCTTACATAATGCAATTAACAGTTACATCTATGCAATTAACAGTTCATGATGGTGGGCATAGTGGGTTATAGCTAATTAGGCAAACTCGTAATATTTGAATTTAAAATGTACTTGCATCCAGTTTGTAAAACAAACATGATCTCATCCCCGAGATTTGATAAATGATTGAAAAAGTATAAAAGATGGGGACTATAAACTCACTTCAAGTAATGATAACGTAATAGCAAGGTAATGACACGGAGAACGATGCAAAAGGCTTTATCCACAACCTATGAATAAATAATACATATTCACTAAATGGAAAAATAATAATATAAATACTTGCAATCTCGTCTCTAGTGTGTGCTTGAACTATATTTGAAATAATGATGTTTGAAAATAATTTCTCGTTTTAAAATGGTCAACTTTATCGGGTCAACGCGGTCAAAATATAAGTATATAATTTACGACTTCAGACATTTAAGAAACTAAGTCATTCATACTTTAAAATGTTAGTTTAGATCGGCATTTGGTTTGGTCTTTAAGAGCGTTAAATAATTAGATGAAACATTGACATTTTCTATTGGAGTTAACGTATACATTACTAAGTTTTAACATAAGTCGTCTTGGAGTTTTATAATTAAATTACAGGTTTGTTAGTTGACGATATGGAAAAGTAAAAACATATTTGGAATCTCTGCTGGGTCGTCTATAATGTTCGTTAAGTGAACTTTGTGTAAATTGGTCGTTTAATGTGCTAAAAATTAGGCTAAACATACGTGGGTCGCAAGGCAGTTTTAACACTTAGAAAAATAAAGAGTTATTTCAAGTGACAATTGACGGACTTTGATCACCATAGCGATACAACGAATCACTCGGTATTAAGACCAAAGAATAAAAACATCTTAGTAAACTAGGCAATGTCTTCTTTAATTCCTCTTTTATAAGTTTAGACAGTTGGGGTCATTACCTGGGTAAAAAACAAGGCCAAAGTAAGGGGTGCGCGACCCGTATGCCAACAATTTTAATTTGTTAAAACATGACAACAGCACTAACTTAAGGTCACATTTGTAAGTTCGTTACTTGATATTATGACAAGCTAAGAGTACCATTGTAAACTAGGCTAGGTCTACCATAACTAGCAATCAATTTCTGGATCTATATGTAACGATAACTAGTTGTAATTCGTTCCCCAAAAGCACCCAATTCAGCATGTATAATAAAAGTAGGCTATGATAATAAAAGTAGGTTGTGATCAAGTTATTACTCGTTCGACTAGCTAACCCTATGATACAACCTCCTGTACTAAGAGTGCTTATCCTAGGATATATAAACATCACGAATCAATCATTTAACATAAATGGTCACGACAAAATTTAATGTATAGATCCAGTATATTCGAATAACAGAAAACATAGTATTTAGAATGGTGATTTCATGTTAGCTTTTATACATAGGTTTTTCTCAAGCACAAATCTAATGACATAACATAGCATACTAAAAATGAAAATGATTTAATGTATAAGACTCACAAAGATCTTGGAGAAAGACGTGGCCTAAACTTGAACCAAACAAAAACCCTAATTGCTCTACCCTTACTGATTTGCAACTAATAGCCAAATAATCTGCTAACCGTGACTACTTGCACTCCTTATGATCACAAACACGCACCTATACCTGCTGCCTTAATATGATCGACCAACAGGGAGAACTAAAAAACTAAATAACTTAGTTAGGGTTTCTTGGGGTTTTAGGGTTTATTATGAAAGTGATGGTGTAATGTTTGTGTGTTGTGAGTGAGTCGAAAAACCAAGGATATGAGAACAAGAACAATGGTGAAAGGAGTATGATTATGATTTTGATTGTGTTGTGTTTCTCTGTGTTTGCAAAGAAATATGCAAAGGCTTCTTTTTTTATACACAAATGGAAGTGCAGGCATAGTGTTCTATTCTTGAGGTCACGTTCGTATGTTAATCCAAATAGGGCAAGGAATTTTTAGGTTTAAACGTGGTCAATGTACAGGGATTAAAAGGGGTTTACTGTTGGTGTTGCGTGGAAGCAGTTTCAAGAAAAATACATGGGTTTTGAGGAGTTTTATAAAAGTGGACATGGGCTTTATCCAAGGGATAGTAGGGTTCTAGTGAGATGGGTTTATTTGTACATATTTTCTAGTTGCATATTACTGGTTTGAGAAGTTGGAAACAACAGTATACACGATTCCTTGCTAGTTTGTAGGGAAGTTTACTTATTTTTTGAATTAGATTTATTGCCTAAGTAATTTTTATTGTGTGTGCCATTTTAAAACAAGGGAAGAAATATAAAACTTGCTTATTTACTCATTCAAGTTAAACGCTAGGTGGTGGTGAAAGGATAAGGAAATGACTAAACACTCGATTTGTTTAGTTCAAGTCGTAAAAAATTTGACTAGAGTCTTTTTTAAAACGTAGCCTTATTCACGTTGTTAAGAAGCATTGGTTAAGTTTTACTTATTAGGATTTAACTAGGCGATTTAAATAAAAAGTAAATACGTAATATTCTATAAATAGAAAGAAAATGGAATGATTGAAATCGTAACATGACCTGAAAACACGGGGTGTTATACCTAAGTATAATCAAAAGGGTAATCCAAAGGATAAGGCCTCACGTTGTAAAGGAGAGTGATAAGGCAATCGGTTTGTTGTGAATAAAAAACGGCTGATTCGCAGATAAGCAAAGGCTGATGTCTTTTCATCCGTCCTAATGTTGTAGCAGATAAGTCAATTAATGTCCAAGATGATCCGGCTAAGGTGGTCAAGGAGAATGTGTTGGTTGTTTTAAAAGATAAGGCGTCGGATGTTTTGAAGAATAAGGGTAAGAAGTCTTCTATTGGTAAAGATAACAGACTGAGTGATATCCCGAAAGACAAGCCAAAGAACAACGCGCCAGATGTTGTAGAAGGAAGGCGGTAAGACTGAGCTTCCAAAGGAGAAGCCAGAGAACAACGCGCTGGATGTTGTTAAGGAAAAGTCGTATCCTAATCCAAAGCAGAACATTATTTCATCAGAAATTCTTGCTTTAAGGTCCAAGGAAAAAAGCTAAGCCGGAAGTTAAAGCTAAGCCTAATCCAAAGTAAAAAGTTAAGCTGAAAGTTAAAGCTAAGACTGATGTTCGTATTGTAAGGTCTAATGAAAAAGCTGTTAAGAGGAAAAGGAATTTATTAAAGGAAGATGATAATAAAAGAAAGTAAACGTGAAGCTTTTAAAGGGTAAGTCAAAAAAGAGGATTCTAATTCTAAACTTGAGACCGATGAAATTGTTTCTTCGTCTGATGAAGTTGATCGTAAGCCAAAGAAATTGAAGCTTAAGGGTGGGTTAAAGAGAAAGAGGAATGTTTCAGATTTTAATTCTTCGTCTATTGATGAAGAAAATATCAAGCGACTGTTAAATAAATTGACAAAGAAGGTCAAGAAAGAAGAATCTGATGAGGAGAGTGTCTCGAAGAAAGGTAAGAAAAAACAAAAAAAGCTGATGCCTGCAGAAGCTGCACATGAAGAGTATCTTTTGATTTTTCAAACTCTTCGTGTAAGGACATCTCCAAATTCTCTTTTTTTTGCCATCCAAGACTCAAGAGTATGTATATGTATAACTGTTTTTCAAAATAGGGTTAAGGTTCATTACACACGGAATGTTACCATAGATAAAATCCCATCAAAGTTGGGAAGGTTTGTTGTAGCAAACTTCAATGCACAAACTTATATGTTAAGCTTGGATAGTGGTGATAAAATTGAGGTAACTCATAGGAAAATTCATGAGATTTTAGGTGTTCCTGTTGGCGGTTATTTACTATTTGACATAGAAGAAAGACTGGTTGACCATGAGTTTGTAAGTTTGTGGGTTGATCAATTTTACCCTAAACCATTAAAGGATATCCGAGTTAATGATATCGCTTCAAAGTTGGTTGTTGCTTAAGAAGTTGACTTTCTTTTCAAAGTCAACTTTCTTACGTTGTTTACCAACACGATGGGTATGTCTGATTGGTTGAAGGGTTAGATTTGCTTAGATGTGGTAAGACAGCTCCGTGAAGATTCTGTAATCTCTAATATTGATTGGTGCGGTTACATTTATGACCGCCTTCAGCACAGTAAACTCCCACTGGGAACTAATCATTATCTAGGTCCACTTACCTTCCTTGTTGTAAGTTTCTAAATTTAACTAAATGTTTTCTCATGTTTTTAAATTCAACTAATTTTTGTTTTTTTTATTTGTCAGCTTTTGTATCTTGATTTATCCAAGTTTGATGGGTTTCCTGTTGTTCGCATACGTCCTGCTATCAGAAACTGGTCATCTTACTTAATGAAACAACGACAAGAGTTAGAACTTAAAGATCATGTGTTGGGGGGTTTTAGAACTTCATGGTGAATGGTCTGAAATTGAGAGCCAAGAAACTTAAGGGTTTACGGGTGAGTCAGAAACCTCTAAGAAAGAGGTATGTCTACATTTTTTGTTTTTTTCATTCCTATAAATCACATGAGATTCCTATAAATCACATGAGATTCCTGTAAATTACATGAGATTCCTGTAAATCACATGTGATTCCTGTAAATCACATGTGAATCATTTTTTGAATATCATTTTATACTATGTAAAATCACATCTAATTTGTATAAAATCTCATGGTTTCTCACCCACAGTAATACATTTTTGATAATTACATGATTTATTTCAAAAGGTTGAAGAAAATATTTCTTTAATTTGTCAAGAAAGAGTTTTGCTTGAAGAATATATTAAGAAAGCTAGCTTAGAGAATCATGGTGATGGGAAATTTCTTGATCTTCATGAAAAGTATGTCAAACTTTTCAAAAATCCGATATCATTGGATGTTGATGGAAATAGGGATAATGATGAGGATGATGGGGATGATGATGCATATGATGTTGATCGAAATAGGGATGATGAAGATGGGAATTTGGATGATGATGTTGGAAATGTTTATGATGTTGGAAATGGTTATGATTGTGGAAATGTAAGCGTTGGTCGAAATAAAGCTATACAAGAGAATGAAACTATACAAGATAATGAAACTATTAAAGATAATGAAACTGTACAAGAGAATGAAACTGTTGAAGAACAACAAGATGAAGAACATCTGGTTATAGAAGAAGCAGTTGAAGAGAATGAGATCTTGAGTACACCAGAGACTTATACCTAATGGTTAGATCGAAATGCCAATTGTGTAGGAGAGGTGATTGATTATATATTTGATGAGTACATATACGTAATATTCTAACGTTTCCTTATATTTCCTAATTTTTTTATTATTAAATGTTTTTGTTTTTATTCAGAGTAACGTGCTTGATCAAGTTTTAGAGAATACGGAAGTTGTGAATGCAGGCCTGGTTACTCCCAAAAGAATGCCTACTCGTATTTCCATGTTGAGTCCTAGTCCTGGAAAATGAATGGATAAACCGTCTTCTTACTTGCTATCACCATATATGAATAAGAAGACAAAATTTGTTCCCAAAATTACAAAAGCTAGAGTTTATTGTTGGAAACAGTTTTTGTTTTTGCTATGTACGGGTGATAAAATTAAGTTAAGAATCACATGTGATTCTATTCTAAACACATGAGAACACTTTGAAAACACATGTGATTCAAGCAACATCACAAGGATTTGTAGATGTATTTAATTTTAAAATTAATCTTGTTTATATATTTTATGAAAATTTTTTTTATATAGTGAAACTGTTTTTGAAACTAATGCTCGTGGGCACAAAGTATATTCAACACGTTTGAATATGGAAACACTAACACCGGGGTTGTGGCTCGATGCTGATGTAATCGATTGTTGGGGTGCAATTATTAACTATGAAGAGAGATTTCGAGAAGCTGGATCTTTATCAAGGCACTTATTCCCAACCGGTTGTATTGTAAGTTTTTCAAATTTTATAAATTTACTATACAATTTTTTTTGTTATTTAATTTACGTATGTTATTTTGTATAGACAAAGTCTATGTTGATCCCTTTTGAACATATCTTAGATTAGCTTGTTAAAGCTTTAGTTATCTTAGATAGATCTAAAACAACTATGATAGAAACCTTATAGAATATATAAAGATTATACGGAATCTAATATTTATATACTAAAAGAACAATAAAACAATGTAACAATAGCATAAGAACTTTCTCTTAACTCACAATATATTTAATGATTCACAAAACAACTATATGTTTTGCATAATAGCTATGACTTTTCTATGTTGAATTCGTATCTCTAACTATGCCGTAGGGTTCCTTTTATACACCAAGGAAAACCCTAATAGGCTTACAAACCGCGTTAAGTGATCATGCATATTTATTCCTAATATATATCATGCATATCACATAAGCAGTACTAACTTCTTATACTAACAGTACTAATAAACTAACTAGCAGTACTAATGATCTATCAATTTTGTACTGGCAATGCTAACTATAACTAACAGTACTAACTATTACATCTAGCAGTACTAACGACTTAGTTTATATTCTTTAATCTTCAGTAGCAGCACAAATCTTCAAATAGCAGTACTAAGTCCATCAGCAGTATATACCTGTATAACTCCTAATACCCACAATCCATCCCTAACTTGGTGATTTATCTCAAATCATCCAATTGTTCTTGAATTTAGCACTCTTATGGCATTTACAGCAGCCAAACACACCCTATGGTTATAACTACTAATCCAAACGCACCCTTAGTGGGTTTTCCACTAAACCAAACACACCTCATGGCTGTCCATAACAGCCAAACGCCCCCTACTCGCGTGACACAAACCAAACAGCCATAAACTCGTTGTTTCGACAACCAAACAAACGCACTCGGTCGGTGAATGAACAAACCCGACGCACCCTTTATAATGTCCAAACACACCCTTGTTGTTAGTCTTACAAACTCATACCCGGCTGTTTCGACAGCCAACCCAACACCCCCGGCTGTCCCGCAAACCAACGCACCCTCATCGGGTGTTAACCCACTCCTGACGTCCTTGTGGTGATAGAACCAAACACCACTCGGCTGTGGACCCACCCGAACGTACCTCATGGGTCGTTAATCCAACCCGAACGCACCCCATGGCTGCTGCCATTTAAACCCTAACCAAAACGTACCCTTTTAGTTGTTTATAAAACCACGCGCACCCTTTGTGGTGGTGGTGCTACTGAAGACGATGATATGATGATGATGATGATGCGATGGTGTGTTGTGGTGGTGTCACGGTGGGGAAGTAGCGACGGTGTGGGTGGAGTGGGGAGGTGATGGAGCGCGTGAGGGAGAGTGGGTATGGGGATCGAATAGATCGGAAGATGGGGAGGATTTTTGGTGTTGGCCGGAAAAGCTCGCCGGAAGACTTTTCCGGCGGCCGAAGGTGGTGGCCGGCGGCGGCAGGAACTCGCCGGAATTAATGGAGGGAGAGAGAGGAGGGAGATGAATATAAATGTGTGTGTAATATAGAGATGGAAAAATGAAAATTTATTATATAAATTTTATTTATATATAAAAGTTATAATTTGAAATGGAAAATAGATATTAGTATAGGGTTTATTTTGTAACTTTCTTTATATAGTTTTGATAAAAGTGGTTCGGGACTCGTTTGAATGACTTAACGGATGAATCAACGCACGAAACTTGCGCCATTGTTTTCTAAATCATTTTTCTGATAAAAATGAGTATTCACTCGACAAATTTTCGTAAACGTTTAATAAAATTTATTTAAAACGTTTATTATCTACTTTGTGACTTGGTTAAAAATAAAAAGAAATTTTAACTCGGATATTCGCGTTATCAATAACGCTTAAATAAGTAAAATATTAAATAATTTTATTTAATATTTTTATTAAGTGAATAGTGATAATTAAAAATACATTTAATTATTTTTGTGTGTCTAAAATCTCGCGATGGCCTTTCAGTCACCTTCTGACTGTTTTCGGGTCTCGGTCAAAACTAAAAAGTTGTCTGAAATATCGTTTTACATCAATTTACTTTAGGGTCTGAGTCGTGAAAACGTGATTTAGTGGTTCGTTTTTGATAAATCAACTAAGAATTTATATATATCCTTTTTCGTTTTCAAATCAAAATCAGTTAAAAATAACTTCCCTTGAGAGATGTAATAATAAATAAGATTTATTATTTAAAATATGTTTCGAAAATTTTACCAGTTACGCGGTAATCGTTTTTATGTGACGATAAAAGGTCATAAGCCAAAAAGTAAGATCGGACCTGAAAAGTCAAAGTTTAAAATAGTCATTTAAAATTTCGAAAATTTCCGGATGTTACAGTTTTCCAAACTGGTGACTTTGTCAAATAATTTGGTATACAATTCCATTAATTCATTAAGTTTCTTGCTGCCCTCATCACTTCCAGGTGTGTAACCTCCTGAGAGAGGTGAATCATGGGGCATGGAAGATGTTGTTTATGTAATTTGTGTTTCATATAAAGGTGGGGATGAAGTAGTAGTGATAGGTTTGGTTGTAGGTATGACATTGGTTGAGATGTAGTGGGTTGTGAGGTGGGTGAAGAAGCAATGGGTGTGTGTTAGGAATCAACAGTGAGTGTTGGTCTGTCACCCTGACCAGGTTGGTCATGAAGCATCATAGTATCAAATAGAGGTACGTGTACCCCTGAAAAACCTATTTTCATGTTGCTAAAAAGTTTTTATGTTAAAGAAGGAGCAACATATGTTCTATTATGTGGATTAATAAGCCTTTTGTTTTTATTCAAAAAGATTTGTATAAAGCGTGGATACATCATAAATTTTGTTTTACTATCTACATTTTTCATCATACCATCAAAAATTAATTTTGAAAACTGAAAAGTCTTGTTTGTAGCTAAACAAATTATTACAGTTGCAATATTACTAGAAAATTGTTCCAATGAAGTTTTCTTAGGACTTAAAGAATGTAATATGGTATGGATCAAAAATCTCAATTGGGGTGAAAATTTACCTTTTTAATAATAAGTTTGTCATTATTAGAAACATACCCCATTAGAGTGAGTTGTTCAAAAATTTCAGTATTAGGCAAAGAACTAATACCATCTGCATCTGCTAATTGGAGATGTCTCCTAACAGATGCTTTAGTAATAGCAATTGTTTGCCCATCAACTGTGATAGTTATCTGTTGTTCTCCATCATTAACGGTATTAACAGTAGCAGTCTGCCAAAACTGTTCAATTAGAGAAACATAGATAGTAGGATTTACAGTTAAAGCATACCTGATATGACTACCAGCAAGAAAATATACTATGTGATGGAATTCTTCGCTTCCAGTTGGCTTTTGAAGAAAAGCCACCATGTTATGCTTGTCGCAAAATCCTATACTAGCCATAGATATAAAAGTTATAAGCAAAATACTAATGTGAGTGCTAGGTTAAGATCTATTTATAATGAATTAGAGTTTGGTAAAAGCAATTGAGATTTTATAGAGAGTGTATAAGGTTTTGAAAGCGGATAAGCGAGCAAATTGTATCTTTATCTTAAAAGAAATTGTGTAAACAAGGTAAAGATAACAATTTTCCAAATTAAGAACCTTATATACTCAGATAGTTGCGTAAAAACCTCAACGGTAATATTCAAATAGTTGAAAATTTGTTATTGACCAAACAGTGTAAACGATAACCCAGCAGTACTAAAATTAGCCTAGCAGTATTAACTTTTGACTAACAGTATTAATATTTTTTTCCATCAGTATTAAGAATTTGCCTAACAGTATTAACTTTTTCTCCAATAATCATGCAACAACATGCCTCTATTCGTCATAAACACACTAGAAATAACTAGATAGACATGTGAGAATTCATGAGGATCCATATTTATGCATGATGAAATCAAATAACGTCTATTTTATAGCATCATTTATCCCATGTTATTAACCCATATTGTATAGTAATTGCAAAGAATTATTACTTAATCATTTATATTTGAGATTTGCAGTAATTATCGAGTATTTGGCAAAAGATGGAGAAAAAGACGTGTTTTGAAGCATAAACGAAGAGTTCGAGAAAGTCTACTTATCTTACAGCAAATACGTCGTATTATTCTAGACCTATACGACGTATCCAAGACTTTGACGAATCAAAAGATCATTGCATGACTTTGAAGAATATGCCGTATCCACATCAATATATACGTCATATATTATACTTTGGTCAAATATCAAGTAAAACACACTTTCAGCTAATACTTCATACTGGAGAAGCTCGATACGATGTACCCATGATGTACAAAACACTGTACCTAAAGAGCCAATACGCCGTACCCAAGAGCCTAATACGCCATACCAGAGTAGTCCAATACGCAGTTCCCAATAGGTCCGATACGCCATACCCAATAGGTCTGGTACACCGTACCCAATATATCTGATACGCCGTATCGAGGTGGTTCGATATGCCATATCCATTTCCTGCATGGAAATGTTGGAATATTTTATTCATGGAGCACACGCCAAGCAACCTGATACGCCATATTGAGTTTCCCAATACTCTGCATCGACGCCGACATTAAACCAGTATTTATAGATGACCCAAAACTCAGTTTTAGGCATGCAAGTGAATCCCTAAACCATAAAGTCGACCAAGAGACGACCAGAAGAGCATAGAAGGTCAGAAATGAGCCTCAAAATCATAGGAAAACTCTTGTAATCTTTGCATAACCGAATACGCGTTCGATCAAGGTTTCTTTACTTTAATCGTTCATATATCAAACCGTGTGTATTTTTACAATGACTATGGGCTGATACCTTTAGGTATCAACCATGTTTATGAAGATCTAATGTTTGGTTTGTTTATCTCATTTTCTTAATTTATCGTTGATTGTTGTTTATTTTTATCAATTCATACTTGTTTATGTGCTTAATTATGCGACCTATCATTCAA
This sequence comes from Tanacetum coccineum, assembly GCA_026074375.1. Classification (NCBI taxonomy): domain Eukaryota; kingdom Viridiplantae; phylum Streptophyta; class Magnoliopsida; order Asterales; family Asteraceae; genus Tanacetum; species Tanacetum coccineum. Next base: position 20,387 of record BQNB010099218.1, read on the forward strand.
CTGGATCTAGTGATATGGACCAAGTAAATCTAGAGTCTGGGATAGCTCTCCATACAGTAATTTATATATCTAGAATCATAGGATCATAAATATTGTCCTTCTAAGTTTGTGTCTAGGATACGCTTCGGGCTTAACTAGTTAATTGGATATTGCCTTTGGTTTATTCAATGTGTTGACTAGCAGGTGAAGCTAGATAATTCAACTAATAACATTCTGATTTCATAGGATAGTTGGACAAGTGACCTACTAGTGTATAAAGAGCCATTAAGCAATAAGTCGGTAAAGTCCTGATAGGCTAGGGTTTAACAAGATCAACATTGCTTTAATTTCTAAGATAGATTATAATCAACATAAGGATGCTTTACGGGGATACGTCTAGTTGTGGTTGGATTAGCGTGTCTAGGTCATAGGAAGAAGTACCACCTAAGTCTTGGAATGATATGCCACTTCGAGATAAGTCAATCATTGCACTATATAAACAAACCTATGTTTTATCAGATTATTCATGGTTGATACATTTTCTTTATATTAGTTCTCGACCGCTTCTCTATTGTTTTATTGTGTGTGTGTTTATTGATTTTGTAAAACCCCCAAATTGGGTCGCAGCGGAATAAGGGTCCGGGGCGTGTTACTTGAAGATCAATAGCACAAGATATATAAGAACAACACAAAAAGTCGTTTAAATGATACATTGGATTTAATTGAAAGACTTAATACAAAAGCATATAGCTTTACTTGTTCATTGTTGAATATTACAAAAGTTGACAATATATTTCCCTGAATATGATGCACATATAACTCTTTAGCATGCAATCCAAATGTAACCAATGCATCCCTGGCATCCCATGCCTATTGATCTCCTAGAAACATTGCTTTAAAACGTCAACAATAATGTTGGTGAATTCATAGGTTTGATAAATCATAATATGCAGGACCGCAAGACTTATCTCGTGATAATAAAACCAGATTACATTTACACTTAAGCTCATGACACTGATGCTCGACAGTTTGTTCGCTATATTATTGCTACCTAAGCCGTGATGTTGTTCTAACCCGAAACATCCTGATTCGATATGCTATCGTTGTTCACTGGTGTTAGCTTGTACCCAAACGGGACTGAGGTCGTTTCCCAATCAGTCTATTACTAACATTCGAGCTTCACATAATGGTATTGCCATGCTACATCTAGCAATTGACGTTCATGATAATGGGATTAACTTGGGTTATCGTTTACTTAGGCAAAAATTGTAATCATTATCAAAATATCCACTTTGCGTCCATTTTTGTAAATAAAGCATGTTTCCACCCTAAATAATATAAATCAGTAAAACTTGTTAAAAAGGGTGGGGCTATGAACTCACCTAGAGTTATGATAATCCAAATATCGCAGATAAAGCGTCTCGTAAAAGATCAATGCACATCCTAAGTTATCATAGGTTCGAAATAAGTACCGATTACTTTATATAATCTTATGCTATTACATCGTACTATCGTTTGGGCTATCATAATTAAAGAGGTCTAATGACATAGTACGAGAATTAGGTCAACATTTAAATGTAAATCACAACAATATATCTTGTGCTGTTGATCTTGAAGTAACATGCCCCGGATCCATATTCCGCTGCGACCCATTTTGGGGGTGTTACATCAATCACCAACTAATGGTTTTGGTAAAATTGTGTTTAACAAGTTAAAACGTTTATAATTATCATTTAGTAAAACTGGCGTAACTTTCGCGTTTTAAACCCGATTCTCGCGTTTCTTATGCCCATCTTTTCGTACCAAGACGAGTTATCATAAATCGACATTTTTGAATTTCGGACCTACTGGTGAACAGTAAAAATTACTGTTCACATCAGACCTTAGGTATATTTTTATCGATTTAATTGTCGTAAAACCCGTAAACGTCGTATTTTATTCGTTATAGCTCCGTTTTTAACGATTCTTTCGAGGACGTTCTCGTATTTGAAAGTTCTACATTTTTATGAGGTTTACAAAAATATAACTTTCTGTCATGAATAGTAACTTTTATAAAAATAGTTTTATAAAAGTATTAATTGTCGTAAACTCGCGAAATTCATAACTCGTTCGTTATTAATTGAAAAATTACGATTCTTATCATTTTGGAATCCTAAAAATATGTACTATTTGTTAAAAATATTAACCCTTGCTGTTTGTAATTTTTATAAAAATGTTTTTATAAAAATTTACTTACGACTTCGTTTATTAACGTATAACTCGTTTTTAACATAACTTTTTCGTTATTAATCCGTTTAACAAGTTTCTTACCTTTTCGGAATCGTCGTGAAATGTATTATCTCATAAAAATATAAAATGGACATGTTAAATGTCGAATTTTGGACAGAATGTTTAGTTGATTTTGTTAAGTCTATATATATCTTTGTTTTCATACTTTTCCACTTTAACATATAAACTATAAGTGTACAAGTGTATTTCTTCCAACATAACTTTATTTTAGTGTTCTAATAACATGATTAAAAGTCCATAATAAATCTTAACTTGACTTATGTATTTCTTTAACTTGAAACATATTAAGAAACTATAAAAACCCTAATTATCCCATAATCATGTTTACACCAAATCAACATGATACAATATTTTATCATTATTTTTAACATGATATATGTAATATCACAACATATATAAAAGTAATCCATATGATTATTTCAAGTTTAAATCTCATTTTCATGATAAAATCCTAAATGGTGATTTAAGCTAACATAGAATAACCATATCCATAAAAACTCATAAACTAAAAGCATAAAGGTTTAAAATAGACCTTATGATGTATGATGATGATGAGAAATAAATGCTAAACCAGTGTTTAGCCTTAAAATCCAAGCTTGCACTTAAAAAAACCCTTATTTTCTTAACAAAAACCCTAGCTTCCTTTTCTTGATTAATACTTGTATCTGGTTAGCCAATGCTTGGAAATACCTTAGAATGTATTACGATAGATGTGTATAAGTGTGTATGGGTTGAATAAAATTTTGTATGGATTATGTTGGGGGCTTGGTTTGTGCCGTGGCCTATTGAGAGAATAAAGGAGGGATTTTGTGATTTTTATCAAGTGTTTATGCAATGTGTGAGCTATATCTTATAAGATACATGCATATATGGTGTAAGACAAGTCAAGGGAACATGGTAAGGTCTTAGGGATGGTCATTGGTCTTAGGGATGGGTTTATGGGTCAAAGTCTTGGTCTTTGGTCAAATAAACAAGGTATGGTGTGGTTTTAATGAGATATGATGTACATTGACCAAAGTGGAAGAGTTTCTTGTATATATGCTAAAATTTCGGCATACATATGATATATATGATATATTTTGAGTAACTTTATATATTGGGTATAAATGTGGGTATTTGTTGAAGCGTAGGAAAGTTTTTGGGGTTCCGGGAGTGCCTAAACGCATTTTATCGCGAAACGTATACACTTTACGTATCCGATAAAAATAAAATGAACAAAGTTAATAATTATCCTCAAAATAATTATATAACCCTTGGTTGATGTAAACATTTAATTGCTTGATGCCCGTTTACATTGAACGCTAATTTTTGGCGTACGCAATTTAACCTATCGCTTATGATTTAAAGTGAACACGTACATTACAAAAAGTACATTGCGGATTTGTTGACGTCGTCAATGACTTGAAAACACAGGGTGTTATAGACTTCCCCCATTAAACGAGCCTTGTCCTCAAGGCTCACGATGCAGCACTTGATGACGGTGTGGTCTTGGTTAAGAGGTGTGGATATTTCTTCTTGAATTGGTCTTCACGCTCCCACGTGAACTCAGGACCTCTCTTGGAGTTCCATCGAACCTTGACCAATGGGATCCGACTTTGCTTCAACCATTTAACTTCACGGTCCACTATTTCTACCGGTTCCTTAACAAAATGGAGTTTGTCGTCCAAATTAAGTCCATCCAACGAAATGGCTAATGGCTCGTCGGTATAACACTTTTTCTTAGGTTGGACACATGGAATGTATTATGGACTCTACTCAGCTCTTCAGGAAGCTCAAGCTTGTAAGCAACTTCTCTAACCCTTTCTATCACCTTAAAAGGTCCAACATACCTAGGGTTTAACTTCCCCCGTTTGCCAAAACGTACAACCCCTTTCCAAGGTGATACTTTAAGCATGACTTTATCCCCGACTTGGAATTCCATTGGCTTATGCTTCAGATAGGCGTAACTCTTATGTCGATCACGAGCAGCTTGCATCCTTTGCTTAATCTGGATGATTTTCTCAGTGGTCTCTTGAATTAGTTCTGGACCGAGTATTTGAGCTTCTCCAACTTTAGTCCAACAAACAGGTAAATGACACTTCCGACCATAAAGTGCTTCAAATGGTGCGGCCTTGATGCTAGCGTGATAGCTATTGTTGTATGAAAACTCGACTAATAGCAAATGGTTAACCCAACCTTTTCCAAAGTCGATTGCATAAGCACGCAGCATATCCTCGAGAGTTTGAATGGTCCTCTCACTTTGCCCGTCTGTTTGTGGATGGTACGCAGTGCTCATATCCAAATTAGTACCCAAGGCATTCTGAAGTGACCTCTAGAAATT
>BQNB010099219.1:0-22180 GCA_026074375.1 Tanacetum coccineum
AAGATAAATTAATCAAAAAACACATAGACATATTGAATGATTAATGATAAATAACCTTACTTGATTAAAACATGCATTCAAGGTAGTACAATGGGGTTTTGAGGCCCTAAAAACAACATATAAAGCTCCTAAAACGACTAGGGTTCGTCTCCCAAGGTTTATACAAAGTTATCCTAAAGTTACACACTAAAACCCTAAAAATGGATTTATATTTATAGAGATGTTGATGCGACGATGTCGCTTTGTAATCCTGATGTCGTCGCTACGTAGACGATTTTAGATCCTCTTTAAGTCGGCCACGTCCTGACGTCGTCGCCAAATTCCTGACGCCGTCACTATATAGATCACGACGGCGTCGCTTTATGCCTGTGACGCCGTCTCCAGGCACTGTTTGCAAAAGTTTTCAAGAGATTTGGTGTAGGTCAGTAATCTTGTCCGTTTCTTCTCCAAATGAGCCCAAGTTACGTGTATTTCCTCTAAAAGCCATCCAAGTGCTAAAATCCTGAAAACAAACGATTAAGCACGTAATCTGGGCATATTTGCATGATTTAGGGGGTTAAATGACCCTAAAATAGTGCATAAAATGACACCTCATCAAATACCCCTACACTTGGGATTTTTTTGTCCTCAAGCAAATGGGCTTTTCTACCTAGACAATAGCAATATGAGGGTCATTTAACCTACTCTTTAAAAGCATTTTACAACACAACATTCTAGACCTCGCAATTAAAAGCACAAAAAGTATATACTAGCACCTCACATAAGTGTTTGGGATTCTCTCTTTCACTCGGGTGAAATTATAACATAATGGGGAAACGGAAAATAAACACTCTTTACCTGTCATAGCATATAAATTACCATATGCTTGGTAAAGGATCAAACCTCCACCACTAGGCGCAAGCATTATTCATTACTATCTAAGAGGTCTTTTAAAGGGTTGTGGGGTGTAGGTGTAAGATAACATTAACGGAAACGGAAACGGATGGGATACATTTGGGTGGTGACTTTGGGTGAATTTGGAGTGGATGGGTTAGCTAATTATTTATAAGAATACATGTTGGTTTGGTTGCTAAGCCAAAGACTCGGACAAAATATACAAACTCTACAAAACTCTACACCAATCTCTTTCTTTTTCTTTTCTTGACTCTAATATAAACATAAACATAAGCAAATGGCAGCCCGTACATTTTTTCACTCTTTTTTTATATACATTTTGTTCGTACACTTTTGCCCTGCCATTGCTTAAACATATAATACATCATGGGGGTTTATAGATACACCCCTACACTTGAACTTTTACATACTCGATTATTTACAATCTAACTAATGACCCGATTTGAGATGGATCAAAATAACATGGAGCTTATTGAGCTCTATTGGATAACATGGAGCTTATTGAGCTCTATTGGGGGTAATAAATTACTTCTTCCCTAATTCTTCATAAGATGAATACTAGCATGAATGCCAATTGTCCCAAAGCTATATTTACAAGATAAGGACTTAGCAACTGTGTGTACTCAAATAATTACCTTGGGTTAAAACAATAATGTACTAAAGGTGAGTACATACAAGGTAGGCTAAGGCGATTTGGGTGTAACGATTGGTTTAAGGGTTGACAATGCTCTTTACTAAAAGTCTGGCTTAACAAAAAAATTACAAGAACCGTGAAAAAGGATAGGCTCGGAGGATTTTACTAGGGGTATCATGCACTAAAAATGAGTGCATGGCAAGGGTGTGGGATAGTTATATAGTCGTGTGACCATAATAACAATTACAAGTTTAAAACATGGGTTAATCCTAGTATATCTTTTCTAGAAAATCCTAATACTTACTATGCGGTCTCGGGATGCATCACAAAAACAAGTTCTAGAATTTAATATACTACCGCTACACTCATATAATTTAATACCAATACGAATGCTCTAGAAAAGGCAACAAAGACCATACGTACACATCCGTAACGACGAAATAGACACATATGACTGCATTCGAACCTTAACTCGAGAAAGCTAAAGGTACAAATTATCTTAGGTATCAATAATGGATACCCGAATTCCTAAAGATCTAAAGGCGAATCTCACATTTTTGGGGTGGGATTTTGAGGGTTTCTTTGTGCTAGTCATACACATTCCTATCCATGAGACGCTATTAATACTTGGTTTTTGCCGGTATGTGTCATAAAAAAAATAAATTTGGGTCAAAATTACATTTTTATGCTATGTTTCGATATATTACCCATCATTTTAAAGACAAAGCAAATGGAAAATGAAGGAATAGTTTCTAAGGCTTATTCCCCCTACACTTAAGTTGAACATTGTCCCCAATGTTCTTTAGGAGTACCCGTAAAAACGAATAAAGGGATAAGAAAACAAGGAAAAGTAACTAGTACTCCCCTGGTTTGCTCAATAATGGAGAAGAAACATGCGATAACTGGTTAAATCGTCCTCCAAGAATTGTCCAATGAAACTTCCTAAGAACTTCCAAGTTTCTTCTCGTCAAATATAACCTTTAATCAAAGACAAAGACAACTACATCAAGCATAAAATCGGCGGGATAGATATAAATACAATGAGAGTTTAGGGTTTGACTCTATGAAAACAATAAAGATAGGATGAGAGTAATGATATGTTTATGCTGGTTTACAACAAAATTACAAATTTATAAATATTGTACATTTTATTTTTCAAAAATACTAAAAAGTTTTGAATTTTTACATTCCTGGAGACGCGACGCCGTCGGGTGTTAATCCCGACGCCGTCTCCAGCGTCTGTGAAAAATTCTTCATTTTTAATGAGAAATTTCCTGCACGCAATTTTATTAGTTAAGTCTGAAGAAAGCACTGCATAAAAACCTGGAATTAATTGTTACAATCATATGACTTGAAACTGACGCGAATTAATCTAAACAATTTATTTTAAATATTTGAATTTGGTTCTTAAAAATCAGATATTTCCCCTACACTTATTTTGTTGCAAAATACCTTTGATTTTAGATAAGACAAAGTTATAAACAAACAAAGCATGATTACAAAATTCATTCAAACATAATAAAATAAACAATAAAGAATTAAGACACAAGACACTCCTAATATGCGAGAAAGTAAATAATGGGTTGCCTCCCAAAAAGCGCCTTTCTTTATCTATGAGTCTTGTAGCTAGACTCGAAGTCACAGGCTAAGTGGCATAGAAGTGGTCCAAGTCGATGATCTCCCTTGGACTTTCTCTCTTGGAGAGCTTTCTAGTGGTGGGGATCGATTGTAGGGTTTTGGTAAACTCTTCTCCGTCTGGATCAATAAGTCTAATCTTGGAATTCCATGCTCCATCTCCGTTCTTGGATGGTTTGTTCTAGTTTATTGGGTTGTTAATTAAGTCCTCCGAATCCTACATGTTACTCTTAAGGTTTATGGGTATGGATCTTAAAAATTCAACCATTCTTCTCAACACAAGGACATCCTTAAAAGGATTGATCTCAGCATCTCTAGCAATTTCCCATTCTTTAGGAAAATGGAAATCTAAGAAGTCTTTCCTAGTATAGTAAGGGATTTGTACGCCTACTCCGCCCAAGCTAGGGCGTGGTTTTTACAATTCCCTTTTTCCAAGCGTGGTCCAATATGGTGCTTCCTCCTCACCTAAATCGACTCCTTTTACACCGAATACCGACCTAGTGATTCCTTCTCCTACTGCTATCTTGGCCATCCTACAGTCTATAACTGCATTGGCGATTGCAAGGAATCCTCTTCCCACTAACAAGGGGGTTTCAGGGACTTTCTTCATATCGATTACGTAGAAATCGTTTAATAGTTTTAGTTTTCCTATGTGGACTTCTACGTCTTTAACAATTCCAACGGGGTAGGATTTGGTTCCGTCAGCCAACTTGAAGATGTGGTCAGTCTCTTCCTATAGTCCTATGTTAAGCTTTTTGAAGAGGTATAGCGGGATTATGTTTACACGTGATCCTAAATTAGCTAAGGTGTCGAAGGGTTTTGAATCCCCTAATCTACAAGGTAGAGTGAATAACCCAGGATCTTCCATCTTTGCAGATACTTCGCCTTGGACGAATGCTGATCCGTTTTTGCCTAGTTCTAATCTTTCCACATATTTATCCAATATTGCGTTATAGATTGAAGCATGAGCTAGGACTTTGATAACCAGTAGGTTAAGATGCAAATCCTGGAATTTATCTTCAATAGTTGGTTCATGTCTATCTGGTTGTTGCATTCCAATCCCCATCTATGCTTGCAGCTGGCTTGTCTTAGAAATGTTCACCTCCATGGAACATGTTTTGATAGCGTTGATTGAAGTAGAGGGGTGTGATGAGCATTGGGGATCTACTGTTGGGTAAGAAAGAGCAGAAAAAACTGGAGAAGTACTCAGTTTTAGGTTCTTAATCGTGTCACTAGGTAGTGATCTTGCCAATCGATCGGTGATGGCCTTCAACACTATGTCAATTTTGTTGGTTATTTTGCCTTGTTGTTGTTTGAAATCGGCTTCAAACTTAGACAATCTAGCATCTTGAGATGCCATGAAGTTGGATACAAATCCTTTTAGATTTGATTGATTGTTAAAGCTTCGAGGATTGTTGTTGAAGGGATGATTCCGGATCAAACCATTAGGTTGAAACTGGTTAGGTAGGTTTGAAAAATTATTTTAGGGATTTTGGGGTTGTCTCCACCTAAGGTTTGGGTGACTTTTTCATGGCAGATTGTAGGTGTCACCAAGATTATTTTGCTCAGGCTTAAAAGTGTACTACTTACCTCCCACTTCATTGATACGCAAGGATGCATATTCAACAAAGGTTTATTCGGGATCTTCCATGCAATACTAAGTGTTGTGGGGACCACTGCAGATCTCATATGAGGTAGTGATTTTGTTCACTTGAGTAGGTTGAGTCGAATCAAGATGAGCTTCCATCAAGAGTTAGACTTTATTCTTGAGCTCGATGAGGCGGCGGTCGTATGTACTCAGGACATCTTGAGGTAAAGAGATTGCTTTGACTGACTTAGCGAAATCCCTTAGGTCGTTCCAACTTTCGTTGTCACAGAGGTCGTGGTCCTCTATTAATGCCTAGGATTCTTTGGCATTTCTGTCACCAAGCTTGCCATCGGCCGATTGATCGATGGTTCATCTTGGATTGACATGGTCATAAAATATTTGGACTTAAAGCCAAAGGTCGATGCCATTATGAGAGACTTTTTAGAGCAAGTCCTTGACACGAGTCCATGCTTCAGATAGAGATTCTCTATGATGTTGTTGGAACATCATGATATCGTTGCGGAGTTTTACAGTTCTTCCGGGTGGAAATAATTGAGCAAGGAAACGAGTAGTAAGATCCTTCCATGTGGTGATGAATCCTGCTGGAAGACATTCAAGCCAATTGCTAGCTTGATCGCGAAGGAAAAATTGAAATAAACGCAGGCGCGTTCTTCCTTGTTTTCACCGTAAAGGTTCAGTGAGTCCACAAGTTTTAAGAAATCCTTGAGGTGTTGGTTTGGATCCTCGGACCGAAGTCCGTGGAATGAGCATTCGTTTTGCACCCACCGGATGCTGTCGGATCGAAAAAGTACCACATTGTTCCCTATAAAGAGCTCAATGGTATTCCTATAACCCTCGTGGCTAGGTTTGGAGTAATCTTTAAGGGTACGGATAGAATTCGCGTCTCCCATAGTGGTTGACGAGAATGGATTACGAAACAATTAACAAAAAAAAGATAGACTACAAGAAAGCTAATATACGGAATTAAATTCTCAATTGAAAGGATTCAAGTGAGTAGAACTAAGTTAAACTATGATCGAAACTTAACTATTCCCCACGCAGCGGTGCCAAAAACTTGATGTGAGGGTTGCGAATACTTCATAGGAAGTTTTACAATCCCTTAGGCAGTGTACCTAATTGTTGCAGTGTAGTATAGGCAATACTCGGGGGTTGTTATCGTTCTCTAAGGGAATAAGTTGGGAAGGCTTGATCATGGTCTAACAAAATTCTAGAGGTTGTGAGAAGATTATTTTTATGTTTTTATATTTATAAAAAAGCAGGTAAATCTATGGTTTGAGAGGTTGGTTTGTTTAACTAATTACTAAATTAATTAATTATGGAAACCGTAGAGTGGGAGGGGGTGAATACGTTTCCAATTGGAAACTTTAAATCTTTTGTATCAAATACCCAATAAATGGTAACACAATATGAAGAGTGTTAATACTAGTTCTATAATTACTATACATATGGTAGTAAATCATATTCAATGACATAACCATAAACACAATATCCATGATACAAGTATAAACACAACAATATAAACTACTAGTTACACAATCATCTATATCATGCATGTATATAAAGCGGTAAATGCAAATATAAGTGTAAAGAGATAAGTAAAAGGAAATGCAAACCGGACACGATGATTTATACTGGTTCATTCACGAAGCTCCTCTTCGCCCTACTCACTCCCCGAGTACCCAACTCGAGAGTTACTTCACTACTCAACAGGCTCCCTTCTTGGCGAAGAAAACCATACAAGTTGGTTACATTATTTTCTGACACTAAGCTAGATGTCGAGTTCTTCTTCGGGTACAACCAAACCTGTTATGTTTTATGGCCCAACATAACAAACCTTGTGTTTTAGGACCTAAACACATAAACCGCGTCACTTACAATATTTTTTTAACATTAAGCTAAATATCGAGTCCTAATCTTAGCTAGAACCAATCTACCACCCATACTTGTATTTTGAGGACCGAAATACTAACCGACACACCATCACATTTCCGGATTTAAACATTATTCGTATCTACACAACTACACAAGAATGAAAGATATGGACTCGATCTATATGTAACAAATGTTACACATGAACTAAACTAGACTAAATAACTTCGTATCTTGACGATGATGAAAGTTCTTCTCTTGCACTTGAGGGAAAAAGGAAAGGATAGAAGATTGGATCACATTTAAACAAGATTAAACAAGTTAAATGATCAAAGATTTAGAGAGATTTAGTGAGATCTAGAGAGAGAAAGAACTGAAAGAAATTCATGCAAAAGGGTTATAAAAATAGATGGAGGTGACCCACTATTTATGGGGGTCGCCGGCCTATTTAAGTGACCGCCCTGACAGACGCTCATGTTTTTGTCTTTTTGTGGTGACAAACTTGTCTGGTAAAAGTTTAACATGTTTGGGGGGGGGGGGGTAAAAGAACCAGATTTTGAATTTTGAAATAATTACCACATAAAACATTTCTTTATAATTAAAAAAATAATTTGTCTAAAAAAATTTTGAGAAATAGTTTTCTTATATTTACAAAAATATAAAGTTTAAGACAAAAACTTATTTCTTTGATCATCCTACAAGTTTAATGTTGTTTGTGCATTTACGTCGGGTGTAAACTAATGTTCGTTTTGATGCATTCTTGAGACGTCGAGAGATGTTGATGCATGTATGCATTGATGATTTGTGATTACAATTAACTTGCAGACAAATGTCGGTGTTGATGTAGACTTGGGATGTCGAGAGATGTAGATGCATGTATACATTAATGATTTGTGATTACGAGTAACTTGCGCACTTTATGTTACGTATTACAAGTCACATGTTTGTCATCACCAAAACATAAAGAGATCGTATAGATTAAATATCATAATATTTGCACTAACAGTCTCCCCCTTTTTGATGATGATAAAATATGTAAACTATATCACATAATAAAGTTTAAAAGTTACTCGTTTACACTCTCTTCTCCCTTTTTTGTCAAAGCAAAAAGGTATAATGTGGATTTTGGTTAGAGCATATAGGTTGGAGGTTTGAGGAGAAGATATCAGAAATAAAGGTGAAGGTGATTGTGTGTTCCTTGGATAGTTTAAAAAAGGCCATGAGAGATGAGAAGTAGGCAAGAGAAGAAGGTAGGTACTTCGAGTGTATAGGATGAAGGAATGAGGAAAAGGTAGGTAATCCAAGTATATTGGTTGGAGGAATGACAAGACAGCATGAGAAATAAGGTTGAGGTGGTTTTGTGTTTCTTAGATAATTTAGACGAGGTTATGAGAAATGAGAAGAAGGATTGAAAAGAAGGTAGATACTTCAAGTATATAATTTGAAGGTATGAGATGAGGACCTTAAGGTTGAGGGTGATTTTGAAGTGGAGAAGGTGAAGTATTTGGAGTATGAATGAACCCTTCATTGTATTTGATAATCCCCAATCCTATCTTCCTATATAGGTAAGCTTGCATCATCCCAGTGAAGTCTTCTATCATCACGGTTTAACCAACTCCATGCTATTTACCCACATATCTCCTAGCTCCCCTTTGCTCATTGCGTCCCCATGATAACTACATTTTTGTATATTGACTATAATGGATCCATAAATAAATTACCATCGATGCTTGAGAAGTTTGATGCAATTTAAATGAGTAGAACGCTTGCAAGTGCTCCCCTTTGGTGTATGCTCCCCCTTGTATGGGGAGTATGACACTTTAAAAGAAAGTTAGAAGCTGGACACATGCAAACATTATATTAAAAACAACAATCTAAATGATATAATTAAAAGACTCAAGACATATATTTACAAAGAAAGATCAGACCGACTTTTAATAACGAGAATGGGATTCGTTTATTGATTGACACAAAAATATTATGAGAACGAGCTTTTAAAAGTAGACGAATGACACTTAATATCTTGGCAAAATATGTCAAAAATATATATATACTTTAAAAGAATAAAAAGAAAAATAAGACAAGGATAGAGACAGTGTGCTCTTGGATGTGATTGAAAATGATTCCATAGAGCCGAAAAGTGGGAAAAGGAAAAGCCGATACGAAAGAAGGAACGTGTATGACGAGATGTTGATAGACTAGATGATATACGTTTGCATAAAAACAATTTATGTGCATAATATCCTAAGACAAAAGTGGATGATTGGGAATTCAAAGGTTTGTTTGGTGTTTTGTTGGTTGACATTGTTAAGGAACAAAGGTGGGATGTAAAATGAGGTAGTTCTTTCATGGTGGAAGAATAATGAGAGACTCAAAAATGTGTTGACTCAATAACACTTGAAGATTGAATATCTTCTTTATGTTCTTCACTTTCTAGAAAGTGGAAAGTTTTGCGAATGAGTGACATTTTCAATTCGCAAAATACTTAAATAATTCAGATGAAATAATTAAGTTGTCAAGGGATATAGGAGGAATTCTAATAGTAACAAGACTATTAGAAGAGAGAAGAAACGTTTAGAAGTGAGAAGAAGAGTTAAAGATGAGGAGACTTATTAGAAGTGAAAAGGAACGTTTAGAAGTGAGAAGAAACTTTTGAAGTAGAAAGACTATCAGAAGAGAAACGACTACTAGAAGAAAGAAGAAACGTTTAGGAGTGAGAAGAATCGTCTATGAATTTGAGACAAGACGTATGCGAGATGTGAGAACCAAGGTTTGTATGTGAGGGGATTTATTGTGAAGTGATGGATTGTAAGTCTATCGATTGTAAGGAATGTATTTGATAATGAGACGCATTTTATTATGAAATTCACTTGACTCTTAAAAACATAAGCAACGATGCTTATAAGTGTTGAGATATGAGGATGACCCATTGATCTATAGAGAGATATTGGGTATAGGTTTGGGTATGGAGTAGACGCCAACTTGTAGCAGAAGAGAGGAAGTGCTAGGTTATGGAATAAAAAAATGAATAGTATTACAAGCTGCTACCGGCGGTCCCAGATATATCTGGGGTCCGCCAGAATAGATCTGGGGGCCACTGGACCGCCAACATAAGGGATGTTTGTCACACCTCGACAATGGCGGAAACTCGGGAATGCAACATAATGATCAATCATAACACGAGATACAAAATAGAGAAAACTACAATGCACGTACTTCAAGTGCTATGAAGACCATCAACCTCGAATAACCTCGAGTGATGTCATAAATCGCAACTAAAATCCACAATCTCTTACAATTATTCAAATGACCTCACATGGGTCCAAAATCTAAAATTAATCCAAAACAACCAAATACTAAAGCCAAATAAACTATACAAGCAAGACTTCACATGAAATTCCACTCGGGATACTTCTAAGTCTGCTATCACACATCACCAAACTATTCTTCTTTCACTTCACCTAAAAATGATACTCGAAAACGTCAACCATAATGTTGGTGAGCTCGTAGGTTTGACCTTAAACCCAAAAGTTGTGCCAATATTTCAATAGTGGACAATAGTCGTATATGATAGTGAATATATTCAAACAACCTTAGCATCACCGCTAATCAATAACCATATGTCACTTACGCACCTAAAAGGCCTACCAGCTAGAGCACTAAAATTAGGGCATGACCACATAGTAACCAGGGTAGGCATACCCATCCGCTCCAATAATCACACAAATACTGGATAGGCGTACCCATCCGATCTAAACAATCATACAAATACTAGGTAGGCGTACCCATCCGCTCCTAACAATCATACAACACATAATATTCATATAGCAGTCATAAGCACATAACTTGTCCCCAAAACAAAACCACATTTCGCACAGATCAATTCAATTCATTTCAAAACACATTTGAGTATCATTTTCACCCAACAAAAAAACAGTAAAAATGGGGCTACGAGAACTCACCTCAAGCAAGTCTTTAGCAACCAAATCTCAATCACACAAGCAAATGCAACGACGCCCGCACACGACCTAGTTCAGTTAATGTCCCAATTTAATCATCCATTTCCAAAACAATCCTCACGTTTGATGCATAGAGTTTAGACGCGTTGTACAATTACTCATAAAATATTCTTGGTGTGATGGTTGATGACATATCCCAACAACCATATCAATCCCATTACTCGATATACATACTTATACTATTTAGAGAAAATAGATAAGTAATATAAATAAATATTTATAATTAATAATTATAAATATATCTCGACAAGTCCATTCAGTAACCTTAGTCACCTCAAAAATAACCATAATACGGTTGAAATTGAAACGTTTACTCAGAATAAACACATTAGAGAAGTTTTGAGAAAATTTACATTTTTCTTCTTTTAGTGAATCTATTAAATAAATAAAATAATTAAATAATATTTTATAATTTAAAATCAAAAATCATGTGTTTAGGAAAATTTCTAAGTATAAAATTTTTATGAAATTTTGACATGACCCGTACGCTCATACAACGTTTTCCAAGGTTTCAAACATTATTTTCAACACTTTTCATAAATTTGACACTTTTTGACAAAACTCCAAAATCTCAATCTTAAATGTTTACTAACACGTTTTTCCCAAAATATCGTTCAATATCACTTCGTAAATACATTTTCTCTTTCAAAAGTCCATCAAAACTCTCATAACGACTAAATATCGCTTATTGGGCTTTAAGGCCCAACACGGGTCCATTAAGATATTTATAAGTCCAAAATACGATTCAAGTCCAAAACCAAGGTCTATTTATATACATAAGCTTATACCAATAAGTAGAAAATAATCCGGACCACAATAATCCCTCCCATTAAGCCACGGCTTAAATAGACTTATTGGGCCGTGAGCTCATAACCTCCAAAACACGTATATTAAGCTTGAAAATAAGCTAATAAGCTACGTATCGCATTTGGTTACTACCATAAGCCTCAAAATAGTCCACAAACATATGTCATAACACAAAAATAGTCAAAATCACTATCCTAGTGATTTTGGAAAGATCACGTGGCGTATAAGCCCAAAATAAGCCAAGAAATAGCTTAAAATAAGCCCGAATAAGCTATACAAGCTACTGTAAAAAATAAGCTATCTAGCAACATATATTATTCAACCATCACGAGCACAACATCAAAACTACAAAAACCCTTATTTTCCTCTTTAAATCCAACGAACTGAACACTCTCTTTTTATTCATTTCGTTTCCAAAAATTGATTTTCACGACGATCAACTTGTATAACTAACATCTATGCATAAAAATAAACCCAAAAGGACAAACAAAATTTAAATTTAAAAACTTACAAGAAAATCTTCAAAAATGTATATTTCGACACGAACCGGACAACCCAAACATTGTTTAAATGAACACTCAAACACTCATATCAACCCGGAATATCACGTTCTCGATCAAAGTTGGAAAATTTATGGTGGATTATGGTGGTAGGTGGCGGACGAACACCATACACACACACACTTATGTGTGTTTTTTTTGAAAATGAAATGGATAATGAATGAAGATGTTTCTTGTGGAAGAATATAAGTGTACAATGGTTAGCCAAACTTGCTAAAAATGTCATGTTTTCCCTTGTTGACTTATTTGACCGGTCATAGGATCCAAGAGGTCTCGGGTCTTTCATTTCGTGTCGGAATCACTTAAAAGCTAGTAAAACTCAACCGTAAAATTTACCCTAAAGTTAATTAGCATTTTTATTCACCTTAAAAATACTTTTCCATTAACCTAGAGTAGTTACACGACATATTTTCACTTTAAACCCTTTCAAAACTCATCTGGATATTAACGGACGTATTAGACTCATTTTTCGGCATTTCTCAAAATTCACGGGTCAAACCACGTGGAATACAAATAACACAATAATACCTTCCAAAATGGATTATTAATCACAATAAACCATAATTCATCACCATTCTCATAAAAATCATCATCGTCAACACGATACAAAATCTGAATAAACTGACAAAAGTCAAAGAGTCAAAGGACTATAAATGAAATATTCAGAACACAAAAAGGGAAAAGGTTACATTCTACCCCCTTAAAAGAATTTCATCCCTAAAATTCGACTACTAACATCACTAAACAAATGCGGGTACTTTAATTTCATCTGATCTTCACATTCCCAGGTGAATTCAGGGCCACATTTCAAATTCCACCGAACCTTGACGATGGCAATCCTACTACGCTTCAACTTCTTAAACTCTCTTTTCAAAATTTCCACAGGCACTCCCACAAAATTCAACTTAACATCAACTCGAATCTCATTCAAAGGCACTTGTAGTGTTGGATCAACCAAACACTTCTTAAGGTTTGACACGTGGAACGTGTCATGAACACCGTTCAACTCCTCAGGCAAATCTAACCGATAGGCCACATGGCCTACCTTTTCGATAATCTTAAAAGGTCTAACAAATCTAGGTGATAACTTCCCTTTCTTCCCAAAGTATACTACACATTTCTAAGGCGACACTTTGAGCAAGACATAGTCACCTACACTAAACTCTAGAGGCTTCCTCTTCTTATCAGCATAACTTTTCTAGCGATCACGCGCAGCCTTAAGACTATCCTTAATCTGCGAGATCTTCTCAGTAGTCTCTTGTACTAACTCAGGTCCTATCAACTGACCTTCTCCAACCTCAGCCCACATAATTGGCGAATGACACTTTCTACCATACAATGCCTCAAACGGAGCACATCTCACACTAGCATGATAACTATTGTTATACGAAAACTCTACTAATGGAAGATGAACTTCCCAACTTCCTCTGAAGTCCAGGACGCACGATCTAAACATGTCTTCCAAAGTTTGAATAGTACACTCACTCTGACCATCGGTCTGAGGGTAATAAGCCGTACTCATGTATAAACGAGTTTCTAATGCCTCTTGCATTGACTACCAAAACCTTGAAGTGAATCGACTATCACGATCCGATATAATCGAGATCGTCACACCATATCTAGAAAATATATCATTCAAATACAATCTAGCCAATCTATCCATCTTATAATCCTCACGCATAGGTAGAAAATCAGCATACTTAGTCAATCGGTCTATAATGACCTAGATTGTGTCATGCCCACTACTAGTCCTAGGCAACTTAGTTACAAAATCCATAGCTATCCCTTCCAATTTCCATACGAGAATCTCAAGTTATTGAAGCAAGCCAGATGGTCTTTGATGCTCGACCTTAACCTTCAGACAAGTCAAACACTTACTAACATACTCAGCTATATCCTTTTTCATTCTAGGCCACCAATACCTATCTCTCAAATCATAATACATCTTATCAGCACCTGGGTGTACAGATTACTTTAACTTATGGGCTTTATCCATTATCAAGGTTCTTACATCACCCTTCAAAGGTACCTATATTTGATCCAGGTAGTATAAAGTTCTATCACTTCTCTGTTCTATCATCTCATCCAAACCTTTCTGCAATCCTGCAGACTCATCCACATCCTCCTTCTGAGACGCCATTATCCTATCCCTAATACTCAACTGAAGGGTCATATTCATAGCTCTAACTCTCTTATGCTTTACTCTTTCCTTCCTACTTAGGGCATCTGCCACCACATTCGCTTTACTAGGATGGTAGTGAATTTCACAGTCATAATCACTAAACAACTCTATCCAGCGACGTTGTCGCATATTCAACTCTTTCTGACTAAAGATATGCTGAAGACTCTTATGATCCGTATAGATGACCTTTTTGTCCCATACAGATAATGTCTCTAGAACTTAAGTGCAAACACGGCCGCACCCAACTCTAAATCATGGGTAGTATAATTCTTCTCATGAGTTTTCAACTGCCTAGATGCATAGGCTATCACTTTACCTCTTTGCATTAACACATAGCCTAGTCCTATCCTGGACACATCACAATATACCACAACGCCTTCTGGACCATCGGGGAGAGCTAGAACAGGCGCATTACACAACTTATCCTTCAAGGTTTGAAATGCCAATTCCTCACCCTAATTGAAAGTCTTACATTTCTGAGTTAAGATAGTAAGAGACTTAGGTATCTGATACGTCTCAAGTATAAACGTAATAATATTCAAAGTATAGAAAATTCTAAAACTACCCTTGAGGACAAAGGTAGTAGGAAAAATCTTACAAAAATACTACACGTTTAACCGGTAAGTGATTACCGGGTCGTTTTCCTAAAGACTTATGAAATTGAGACCTCGTTTGTTATTTGGACAATGACTTGAATTGGTTCAAACTTTTTGGATTAATTTTCTAAATCTACAA
The DNA here is from genome assembly GCA_026074375.1 of Tanacetum coccineum. Lineage (NCBI taxonomy): Eukaryota > Viridiplantae > Streptophyta > Magnoliopsida > Asterales > Asteraceae > Tanacetum > Tanacetum coccineum. The sequence goes on from BQNB010099219.1 coordinate 14,945, forward strand.
TTAAAAACAATTTAAGCAAGCAAGAAAAATTAATTACTAAGCAATTAAATTCAAATAACGGTAATTAAAGAAAACGTGACAAATAAGCAAGAATACTAAAATTAAACCCTAAATGTTTTTTCTAAACTTTTTCTAATCCTAAATGACTATTAAAAATAAAATGCTAAGGAAATTCTAAAACGAGAGTAATTTAAGCTAAAAACGAAGAAAATGAGAACGGATATGAAAACCCGTTCTTTAAAAAGTGAATTTTCAAATTATTAACCCTACGAAAGTAATTTTAAAACCTAAGCCTAGAATATGATAAAAGAAAATTTTGGAAAAAAGAATTTCATTTTTTTGATTATTTTTCTATTTTTTATGATTTTTTAAAGTTTTTAACTAAATTAATTCACGAAAAATATAAAACTTTAAGCTAAAAATCCTAATTTTTTTCTAAAAATAGCTTATGATAAGCAGGATGCAGGAAAAATAAGAAATCCTAAAATGCTAATCTCAATAAGCCAGGAAAATCAAATAAGCACTCGAAGTGCTTATTAATACTAAAACTCAAAAAATAGGGTAAAAGAATTGATAATGCAAAGAAGGACGTAAAAGTCCCAAGGGCACGTTGGTGAGGGGTGTGTGTGTTGAGGCTTATAAAGGGTGAGACTAGGTTGAGGTCGGGGGTTCGAGTCTTGCTCACCCCCGACTTCCTTGGTTTCCCCTTTTTTATTTTTTGCAAAAACCTAAAAAGCAAAGTTATTAAGCAGGTAAAAATAAGTTGTTTTTGTGAAAACAACTTTTCTAAAAGTCACTAATAAGCTAGTTAACAGCTTAAAATTAAGACAGAACACACTTAACCTTTTTTAAACTTTTAACACAACTAAATAAGCTAGAAAACTAAGATAAGCTAAAACTCTATCAAATAAGCTACTACTAACTTAAAACTAACCTTCTAAGCTACTTTAATCTAAAAAGCACAAGCCATAAGCTGAATTTACCAAATAAGCACTTAAAGAGAGATTGGCACCAAACAGACCAAAAGGCACCTTTTTAGCTTATTTTTAAACACACAATCAGATCCTTATGACTATAAGCCCTATACTACTTTAAACCTTAACCTAAAAGCTATTTGAAAAAGCAAGCAAAAGACATTTTGAAATTTAATTAAGCAGAGAAAAAGCTCAATGAAAAAGCTACTTAGGCTATTTTTGATATTTTTGGTTTTTCTATGAAAAGCTAAAATAAGCTGAATCCTGGACCTAATAAGCTACAAACAATTTAATTTTAACCTAATAAGCTAGTTAAGACAGAAACTAAACAAAAACTTATGGCAATAAGCTAAAAATCACAAATAAGCAATTTGATAAAAACTGCTAACCAAACAGGCCTTAAGGGCAACTTTAAGCTTAATTCCAAATAAGTAAATGGATCCTTATGGCTATAAGCCTTATACCTACTTAAACTATGACCAATAAGCTACTTGAAACAGGTCTTAAAAACTATTTTGAAAAGCTAATGGACAAAGAAAAAGCTATTTGAAAATAGCTTATTACACTTAGTATGCTGAGTTTATTTTTGGTGTTTCAAAAGACAAAATGCAATTTTCAAAGCTAAAAACAGATGATCAATTAAGCTAGATTTTGCTAAATAAGCTAAAACATGTTAACTATGACCTAAAATCTACTAGTGTGCTGAAAATTAAGACCTAATAACTACTATTACCCTCTGGTAATTAAGCTAGAAAAGGGATGCTTGTCCATTTTCTCTACTGATGCATTTTGCACACAAAGTATATAATTCATTAATCCTACAAGTGCAGACTATAGTTCCTTGATTCAACATTCTTAATCAACTAAAACAAGAACAACTAGAGCAATAACAATTACTAGAAAAGATTTGAACTGAAAATGCATCTATAACTAAGCTTATTCTACCAGATTCAAACTTGACATCATACAAAACCTTAAAAACTTGATTAAACGTAACTAAGCTCTTTAATACTACTCTGATAAACCAGAATATGAGATTTAAAATGAAATTAAAGGACCAAATGGATTCAAGCAGTACTAACTCAAGTTAGTGCAGCTTGACCCAAACACTCACTTATTTCCCTCAAATTCATTTTCAGCTTATAAAAATAAGAATTAAAGCTAAAATCTTAGATACCAGATACTAAAAAGCTATAATAAGACCTAATAAGCATAATTTAACAAACTAATAAGCTAGAACAATAAGCTATTAAACTATGCTAATATTTTTGGTTTTTAACTGTTTTAAGACAAATGACAAGCAAATTAAGTTCTAAGCTAACAATTACACATAATAAGCATCTAACATCTATAATAAGCATTAATAAGCTACACTAAACAAATATTAGCTATTATTAAACAGTAATAAGCTATTATAAGCTGAAATGCAATTTTAAGCTTTTAAATGTACAGAGAGAACTTACAACTACCTTTGCACAAAATAAGGCTTATAAATGCTCTTTTGAGCTATCAACAAGCTCCAGCTTATCTTAGGATAAGTTGGTGAGGTCCTAGAAGCCCTTCCATTACTGGCTTCCCTTCCTTAATAAGCTAAGGTAATTTTATAGGGTGGAATTAAGTGTCAATAAGCTTAGTTAAGCTTTTGAGAGCTTAACTAAGTGAATACTAGCTTGTGTAGAGATTAATTAAGAGCTTATTAAACCAAATTGCTTATTTAGTAAAACATAAATTGCACATTAAAAAGAAAACACACTTTTATTAATAAAAGAGTACTGATTATAAGCTTGAAAAAGAGATTACAATTACTGAATTAAGACATTACAATAAGCTAAATTTAAAAGTTATTTAAAAAACTACACTAAGCTATATTAACACTACTCCTAGATGATTCCTCTTATGAGTGAGAGAAGCCTCCTATTTATAGCAGGAGAAGATGCTTCTAGGTCTTCTTCACACGCTCCTCTTGGATTTGATCTCTGCCCTTGAATTCTTTCAATCATTGGATACCCTGTCTTAGCCGTTAGATCAAAGATGTGATCATACGGATTGCCAGTGTGGCATTCCTTAGGTCAGAGCCTTGTGCTTCTTTTGGCTTGCTTTTAGTGTAAATTCCCACCTCTTGATGTGTTTCTTTTGAGCCCCGCATGTCATTCTTTGTCAGAGCTAGCCAATCAAAGACGTTTGATGAAGTTTTTGATTAATGAGATGGTACTTAGTACTTGGAATCTCTTATGGCTACGTTGAATTAAGAGGGTGTGGGTTAATTTGGGTTTAATTTGAGCTGGGTGAAAATGAGGGAGACGGTGAACAGTAAAAACTGTTTTTCCCGCCCCTAAATGTTATTCGTTTGAGGTTTGACCTAGGAAATGGGTGTTTGACCTAGGCTCGGATTTAAAAAAGAAATTGGACCAGGGTTTATTATTAAAGAGTTAGGCCGGGATTAGGGATTTAAAGGTTTTAGTTATAAAGAGATAAAGATCGTTAGTCTTTACAATAAAAAGACTAACGGTGTTAAGGTTTTAAGGACTTATTGTGAATTTGGTTTAACATTAAGGCTCATTTGGGTATTTTGAGGGTTTTTTGTCTTTTGTGAGTTGACCATTGTTGACCATGGTTGACTATTTGACCTTTTTGCTATCAAACTCCCGGCTCTTGTGCACTCTTTCCATTCTCGTGTTCGTGTTTGTCCAGTTTTGACCGTTTTCTTGTGATTTTTGCAATATCCGTACCTACACATCACAAATGACAAAACAAGCAATATACAAGCATAATTTGCACAATTTGTTCATTTTAAGGCTATTTTTGGTATAAAAAGGATATGTGATTTCTCACATATCAAAATTCCCCAAACTAAGCGATTGTCGTGTCCTCACGCAATGTTATATGCTCTAAAACCAAATACCTCAAAACTTCCCCAAACTAAATCTTTGAAAAGTAGCAAAGACTTTTGTGGGGAGAGTTAAGAAATCACAAGCTTTAAAACACCCCATTTTCCCATTTTTCAAAACTTTTTCCATTTTTTTAGCAATTAACTAGAATATTCCGACTTTCGTTATTTCCATAACCGTTAGGGATCATAGAACAAGATGCATTTCGATCCGAGAATGCCCCAAAAAGGATAAATTCATCGTCCCCGACTTTTCACTCGCTCCAAACCAAGCTTAAAACGAAATCACCGCTAAATATCAATTAAGATGCTAACACTACTCATATTTGCAACTTGTGAACTTTTCACTCCCGACAATTATTATATCTTAGGTGAATGTGCTATTTTGAATTTCAACCATGGATCAACGTTTTGCAAAATTCTATGTTTCACGTTCCACCCGAGAATAATGAGTTTGAAGGCAAGATCATCCCATGTAGCGACTTTCGTCTCGGCACATCCCAACCTTGCGGCTAAGTGACCAGGCTTTTGACACCCCACAGAGACTAGTATCGGGACTCACAGACCTTAGGTTTCAAAAACTCTCAGGTTTCCCGTATATACATAGCTTATTTAAAAACTTAAAATGAAATAGTCAAAGTTCAAAAGCATATTTAAATTTAACAAAAAGAGATCTATTTATTAATTCAAACTTAATATTAAACATAACATTTATGCAATTGTAACCCTCGACCTTTTAGAAGGCTGCAACATCGGTTGTGAGCCGGCAAGATGCAGCAAACTTTTATCAGTCTCGGATTTTTATTCTTACTATGGGCTTTCTTTAGAAGGCTGTAACATCGGTTGTGAGCCGGCAAGATACAACAAACTTTTATCAGCCCATAGTTTATAATTATTCTTTATTATATTTTTTCATTTTTCATCATTTCAAAATTTTTTTTCATTTTACTTTATATAGAGAAGACTTCTTTTTGAAAAATTCAAGTATAAGTTTGAACTAAGACTAAAATTTTTGCTATATACTACATAAAAATTGTTGATTTAAGTTTAATCTCCAAAAACAACACATATTATTAATCCGGTTAGGAGCTTATGGGAGAAAAAACCACAAATTACATACATGAGCTCTTAAGATTTCCAAATAATCCTTGTTTAGCATCCCACTCATACTTAACTCTATCATTTTTCGTTCTTCGCGAATTTTCGCGAACGCTTAGCCTAAAAGTTAAGGAACAAGCTAGAGCTCAACACGCTCGATCGGGTCAAAATTTATTCTTATTCTACCCAGTAGGAAAGTCAAAATTGTGACAAAACACTTATTTTATTTTTGAAAATTTTTAATTTTTTTCATTTTTTTAAAAATTTTTGTGAGAAAATGGGGTACGTAAGAACAACGAACAAAGGTAGGTCAGATCATATCGAAGATATACTACCCCATACTAAAATTAAACATTGTCCTCAATGTTTCCTAGCCTAAGGCTCAAAACCCCATACTAGAACTCAAAAAGTCAAATGCATAACCCAAGCATGAAGAGAGTATCACAAAAATCTCAAGCCGTTTATCAAGTATGCTAAAAGATAAATGTTAGTCGATAATAATCTAGGATATCAGATTTCCCTAAACTAATGGCAAGCAAAAGCAAGGAAGCTCGAGTGAACTGGGACATAAAACCGAACACGAGAGTCTTCAAAAATTTTGGGTCCATCCTACAAACAATCACAAGCACAAACAACAAGAATCGGAAGAGTACAAGCCACATCATATTAGAAATAAGAAAGAAGATAGATGGATAAGCATGGGGTGCCTCCGACGAATCGCTTTGTTTTTGGTAACCGAGTCACATAGCTTGACTCGATCCCCGAATTTATTCGTCCTTGGGGAAAGCAAATGGAAGAGAAAAACTCAATCGGGCTTTCATAATTTTGATAAACATTAAAAGCCACCATGAAAGTTTCCACCCGATGAATTGCCACCAGCTTTCAAGTGGATATGTCGGGGTCATAAACGTTGTGGTCCTCACTCCCGAAGGGCAAAAGAAAGTTCCACAGTTAATGAGTAAAAAAGATTGGACAACATTGTGCAAGATAAATATAAAGGTGGGAGATTTTCCCCCCCCCCCCTTAGATGATAGTCTCACACATGATGGAGAAAATGTTTTCTCGTAAATCCTGGGATAAAAAGTTTTAACCATATTTTTCAAATTATCAAATTAGAATTCATCCTTAAAGCATTGTGGTTCATGATCGAATAACACCTAGGAGAAGAGATTATGGGTGGTGTCATCAACAAGCAATCTTTCAAGATATAATACGTCTCCATCCGAGTCATAATATCCTTCCTCAATATACGTAGGAACTTCGATAGCTAGAAAAGCATCGATCTCATCATTATCGCCTCTTGGGTCGAAACACTCATCTTCATCGAGAAAAGGCATATGAATTAAAACTGGCTCATCAATGGTTGAATTTTTATCATCTTCTAAATCGTAATCATATCTCTCAATTTCTGGCGGTATTAAGTCATCTGAACAGAGAAATATATCGATATCTTCCCTATGAGAGTCACTATCCTGAACGAGAATAGGAAATATGGGAAGAGACTTGATGATCGTATTTGGACTAGCATGAAAATTTTACGGCGACCGGGAAGATGAATTTCCGCATAGCAACCACATTCGAATAATATATTCCTCGTGTTCTTTAACAATTCTTGGAGGAGGTGTTATGATTTCACCGGCGAACTCATGGTGGAGAGGATCATTTCTAAGAGAGAAAACTGTCAAAGTATCATGATTGAGAGGTGATTCAGGAAGATAAGATTTGGAATCAAAATGTTCATTCTTTGGAATAGAATCGAGGACTTTATTATGAATTGGATTAAACTCACTAGAAATGATTTCCTCGTCAAGATCAAAAAGAGGGTTTGAATAAGTTATAAAACTCATTTCGTGAGTAACCTCCTCATGACTTGACTCGTCATTACTAGGAGCAGAATCGTTGAAAAGAGGATTGGAAAACGTCAAAAAATTAATTGTTTGAGAATCGGGCACATTACACTCACATTCATCTCCCGGTAGAGGTAAGCAAACTAGAGAAGGTTTGTTGGTAAACCTTTCAAGATTAGGATCAAACGTAATCCTAGGTGAAAAATTTGTTGATGGATCACTGTTAAACAACAATTCAATTTATCTAAGTTCGGTTTCAACATCAACATCCTCATTTCCCGGTGGAAATGGGTCAAGAAAAGCGAGTTCATCGGCGAACTCCTCAAGAAGAGAATTGCTAGTCTCAAAAGATGTGAAATTAGGACGAGAGTCAAAAAATGGAGTGGTACTGCCACTTGAAAAATGATTTGATTTCTTTAATCTTTAAACT
>BQNB010099221.1:4838-24973 GCA_026074375.1 Tanacetum coccineum
AATAATATGCAAAAACGAATAAAAGAAAACCCTAAACAAAAGCAATTTAAGAAAAACGCGAAAACGGGAATTTAAACCTAAAACTACGGGAAAGCATAAAAAGGCAAATGATTATCTTAAAATTCTACGGGAAGCATAAATAAGGCATAAGAATGAAATCCTAAGTCTACGGGAACATAAAATTAAGGCAATTAGGCTTAAATCACAAAAACGAGAACGAAAATTAAAAACGAACGTGACTAAAAACCTAATTTATTAAATTTAAATCCTAAAGTGAATTTTTTTACTTTTTCTAATATTAATTGACTAAAAAGTAAGAATAAAGAAAACTAGAACGAAAACGGAGTTAAATTAAGTTCAAAAACGAGAAAACAAAAATCGGGCCTGAAACCCGTTCTTTAAAAATTAAAATTTTGCAAAAATGACCCTACGAAAGTTTTTTATTTTTTCTAAGTGCAAAATGATAAAATAAAATTTTCTAAAAAATAAAAATATTTTTTTGACTTTTATTTAATTTATTATAATTAAAAAAACAGTTTTCGAGAAAATAAATGATAAAAAATATTAAATGATTATGAAAAATTCTGAAAAATTTAGGGAAAATCAATTAAACTATGAAGGTTCTGAGAAAAATGTGAAACTGAAAATTCAACTCAAAAATAAGCGGTTATTAAGCTAAAATGGGCTAGTGGCTTAATGGGCTGATGTGGGCTTATATAATTAATGAAGTAAACTCATACCGGATGAGCTATTGTAGCACATCGGTATGAGTTTGTGTGTGTGGAGGCTTTGAAAAGGGGGAGGTCCAGGGTTCGAATCCTGGCCTCTCTCTTTTTGGTATAACTTTTAAATTTTTTTTTTCTTTTAGAACTTATAAAACGCACAAAAACTAACAATTAAAAAAAAAACTTTTTGAGAAACTTAAAAATAAGCTGTTAAAATAAGCAAACAAGTTGACAGATTATTAGCAATTGTGTTTTGCAGCCTAAGGTTTAAACTAAATGAGCTTTTTGGAGCTCAAAATCTTCCAAAACTTGTTGATAAGCTGCCAACAGCTTATAAAGGGTACAAATAAACAAAGGCTATTGGCCTTTTTGAGTCAAATAAGCTCTCTAAAAGGGCTTAAAATGGGTCTAGGTAATCAGAACTATACAAGGCTTATGCAGCCTTGTACTCACAAACAGACTTGAGCTTTGTGCCTTCAAAAGCTCACAAAATTAACCACAACTCCAAAACTTTTTAGAAACAGCTTATGGGGACAGATTCTAACAAGCTTATGGTTTATAAGGCCTGAATAAGCTCTAGGCGCTTAAAGTGTGCCTACTGGGTCAGAAGGCTTTAGTACATCTTGCATACCCAAACTGTTTGAGTTTTTGGGTCTCAAAACATGTAAATACTAATATCAAGCTTCCATAAGCTTAAAATTCATCCACTTAGCATTTTTAAACACAAATTAAGCAAGGTTTCAGTTAATTAAGCTCTAAAAACTATAAACTACCAGAATTAAGTTAACACTACAAGGACTTACTCTAAACTGTTTTTGACTATCTTTAAGCCAAATTTAAACAAGCATGGGGACCTTGGAAATGCAAAGCAATCTCAAACAAATGAAGTTAAGCTCTAAGAGAGCTCAATTTCAAAAGGTTAAGTTCACAAAATCCCAATTACTTGGTTAAATTTGAAAATCAAAAGCACTTGTTAACTGTTTTGCAAAAGAGAAAGCTTGACAGATTTTCTATAAAAGTTGCATTTGCTAAAACCATGAACTAACACTTAAAACCAGATTTCATATGCATTTTTCAGACCTAAATGAACATGAGAAAGAAAAAAAATTCAAACTTAGCTTAATCTTGAGCTTAGAGGTTGTGCACTTGCACAACCAAGACTGTCACAGAATGCATCTTATGAACCTCAAAACTTCCAAAATCAAATTTAGGCTTAAACTAGGTCTTAAAACAGATTATATGGTCACCAAATAACCACCTTCAGTCAACTAAGTGGTCAAATGGGTAAAAACAAGAAAGAATATGGGTCAAACTGGTTAACCCAAACACTCCTTAAAAATGATTTTCACCATTTTTAAAGTTGAAACTTGATTTTTATCAAACAAATTCAAAGTACCAGATTATAGGTAGCTTCTAACACATACAATAAACAAGTTCAAACACTAAAACAAGCAAGATTAAACCATTTTAAGACAAATTTGAGTTTTAACTTGAAAATTTAAACAAGAGCTTACAAGAGGTCCTTAGCTTTTGAGAATGAACTTTAAGGACCCAAACCAGTCCTTAAACACCCTATGTGTCTCCCAAGAGACTCTAACCCACGGCCATCCAAAATTTGCCGTGCTCCTTTTTGCTTTCTTGGTAATTTTTGGTCTAGTCTCTTAAATAACTAAAAGCTATGAGAAAGCTTAAGCTACTTAAGATTTGCAGCTTATAAGAGAGTATCAAAAGACTTTAATAACTTATAAAAACACTTTCAAACTTAAAGGAAATTCAAATTCAAGTAACAAGAGATTTTAGAACATCAAAGACTTAGAAACTTTCATTAATTTAAAAACATATTACAAGATTATAAAAGTGCATAAGGTAAAAACATAAGCTGAAAAACTAGATTAAAAACTACTTTTATTCCTCTCGCCAAATGGCTTACAAGATAAGCTATTTATATTGATACTAGGAATGTTCTAGGTCTTGAACACTTTGTTTCTTCCTCTTGTGTTTCTTTGCTGAGACAGGTTAAGAGTGTTTTTGTTGTGTGAGGTGAACATAGTCCAATCTTGGCCATTGGTTTGTCTTGGTGCCCACTTAAAATGATCACAGCCGTTAATCCTTAAGCCAATGGATGTATAGGAGATTGTCAAGCTGTTCATAAGCCCATGTGGAGGGTGGGGAGAGTGGATTTTGTCTGTTATGAACAGTAACCGAGGTAGGGAGGACAGGGAAGAGTGAACAGTATGTGGGGTTTGATTTTGGCGGGTAAAATTTTATATAAGGGGCAGGGGTGATGTTTTGGGAAAATGGCAAAAGAGGCCCCTCATCTATATACATATTATTGCACGCATGGTCCTTGTGGTGGATTAAGTTTACTAGATTGACAACATCAGCCCCTAAATGTGTTATAAGTTATATCATGAATGGTCCTTGTAAAAACTAACAACGTTAGTTATAAAGGGGTTGGGCAGAAATGGCCCCCTAAAGTTATATATGGCATGATTACAACTTCAGTCCTTGTAGTATTTATCCTTGTTATACAACTTTAGGATTTAGCAAATTTGGTCTCTAAAGTTGTATTTTCTTTGACTTGATGACTTCTTGGCTTTGACTTTGTCGGGGTTGACTTTTTAGTTGACTTTTGACTTTGACTTTGTCTTTTCACGCTCTTTCCATTCCCGTGCTTGCTTTTGTCGATTTGGCTTGATTTTTCGTCCTTTTCTTGGATATCTATTTTTTGCACAATACAAATGAAAACATACAAATATAATGTATTTTTGGTATGTTTTTGGTCATTTAAGTCCGGTTTTAATGGTGAAAGGTATGTGTAATTAAACGCATACCAGTAGGTTGAAGTGAGTCTGCTTGCATAGTCCTAGCGACCTCAATTAGAGTCCTGTTCTTTCTCTCAGCAACTCCATTTTGTTGTAGAGTTCTGGCAGGACTAAATTCCCTTTTTATCCCTTTTAATCTACAGAATTCATTCATTTCCATGTTTTTGAATTCTGTCCCATTATCACACCTGATTACTTTAACCTTATGGTTTAATTGGTTTTCTATTTCTGTTATAAATCTCTTAAGAATCCCACTTATCTCATCCTTAGAGGATAAGAAGAAAACCCAACTAAACTTGCTAAAATATCTCATTCAGTATCTATACATGGAAAGAAGTTTTATGGTTGATAACTCTAACAGATGTTAGACAAAATAAAGTCACCTATGCAACTATTTGTAGGGTTTGCTTGATAGAGCTCATAAGTTTAGCCTTACGGGAACACTTGTGTTGCTTTCCCTTTTGACAAGCAACACAAGTATGGTCATTGTCAAAAAAATCTTTGAAGGAAGACCTCTTACAAGGTTTCCCTTCACAAGTTTATTTCATTGTTTTAAAAATTCCACATGGACCCAGCCTCCTATGCCATAAATTAGACTCATCAATTGTGGCGTTTGTTAAACAAAAGTTAATCTCTAGAAGGAACATCATTCTTTAAATCAAAAGTGTTACATATTGCTTTGCCTTGAACTCTAAGCAGTATTGACTTTCATTCAAGTAGCTTAAAAATAGGAGACAACAACTTAAGATTCAATTTCAGTGGGGGGGGAAAAAAAAGAAAACATGTTTTTCTTGTCACATATTTGTGAGACAGAGAAAAGATTAAACTTTAGTTCTTTGACAAATAACACATCTTAAAAGTCTAACTTATCTATTTTTATCTTTCTTTTTTCCTGTTATCTTACCACCTCTAGGCCCAAAAATACACTTCCACCAAAGCAACAAACACCATCCATCAATGTCTGATAGTAGTAAGGAAGTCTTTTGTTCCCTGTCATTGTGTCTGAATATCCTCTGTCAAATATACCTTTTGTTCTTCAAGGGGGAGCGGGTGTGGGAGGACTTGTTGTGGTTTTTATGCTCATACTAGTACGAGAAGTCAGGTGTCTCTTGGGGACCCATGCCAATACTGACTTGAGTCTGCCTTGTGGATCTTATAATTTACTCTTTTTTAAGAACTATGATTCCACTATTGTCTTTGGAGGGGACCATTGTTTAAAATCAGTCATTTTAGGTCTCAAACGACAACCTGTTAAGGCCTTAACCAGAGTGACCCAGTTCCTTAATAGTACTAACTGTGTTTGCCCAGCAGTATTGAACACCATTTACTCTGACCAATATTATAATTTTTCTTTGTAAATCCTGGTATTTGATGTGTTGGATATTAAAAAGGCCTTCTAATTAAGTTGAATGAGTGACTTATGAAAAGCAATTTTGTTTCTTTTTTTAGAAAACATTCACTTAGTTTGTATGGGTAGCAGTATTAACTGGTCCCGATCATTGTACTAGTTGATGATATTGCTCTTAGAGAGCTTTGCTTGGCAGTACTAATTGGTACTCTTCCAAAACTTGTCAAGACTGCAGATGGAATAAATTTATTTTGATGATTTATTCTCTGAGCACTGTTCCAAACTGGTCTAATTTCCTTTTGACCAGAATTCTTTCCCAAAATTTTCAAAACAAACTTTTTAGCCATTCACTTTTCATAAAAAAATTCACAGTCTTTTTATTTAGTTGGTTGTAACTGCCACAAAAAAAAATAGGCTTTCTTTGTAAAACCCAAATCTAACCCTATTTTTTGAGTCAGTTTCTATTTCCAATCTTCTTTATTACCTTAGGTTTTTGAGTGGTTATCCTAGGTTTTTTAGCTTGTTTAGGTTTAAACAGATTCATTTCTAGCATTAGTAAACTCAATCCTTTTAAAACTAGGTTTGTTCTATTTGCATGGCAAATTCATATTAGATTGAAAAATGTCGATCATCATACACTAAAATAATCTTCATAATTAATCCAACTGGGCCTACAGATTCAACTTAGGCATTTCTTAACTAGCTATCGACTAGGTGGAGTGATTATTTGCTTCAACTTTGAGGATAACTAGCCACTGTTTATTTGTTGATAGGTATCTATAAACAGAATTCATCCATATCATGAAAAGAAGTAGTGTCAGCTAGTAGAGGCATGTAGTTCCCAGTTAAAGGAGGAAGGAATCTACATGTTTTCCATTATCTTTTGGAACCTATCATTTGTTTGATTCTCTTCTCCAATACTTGAACGAATATCAATGATATATTAAAAAACTGTATCACTTGAAGTATTTTCTTTCAATTGATCTTATCATATCCTAGAAGTTTTTATCTTTAGAATTATTTGATATTAATCATTTTATTTAATTTTTGAAAAGATGTTTCTAAATGTTTGTTTAGCTTTTTAAATTATTCTTTTTCTCTTAAAGTTTTCCATCTAACTAATTTTTAAGTCTAGTGTTAGTATTTACTTTTGTCTTTTGCTTCGAATTCTAAGGACTGTAATCTTTTCCTTCATGGGACATGCTTCATTTTTATGATGAAAACAACTTAATTGAGCCTTTTACAAATTTATAGGCCTAACTGATAAGTACAATTCTAAATTAGCTCTTACTAAGAGTTTGTCGTTGTTCATCAAACTGTTTTTGACGTTTTTTTATATGTTTCACAAAGAAAAGCATTGTTCCTCTGTGTCTGTACCTGGGAGTTTAAAAGTGTAGGCCATGAGAGCAAAATCAGGTTGGTTCATCTTGAGATATATTAAACTCCAGTTTTATCGTCCATCTTTGACATCAAAAGCAGTGTCCTGACAAAACCAATGATTAGTAGGTCTCTAATGGTTCAGTTCTTTCTGGTGTTGTCCCTGCGCTATACCTGCTATTAATTCAATGTTCCTAATTTCTTGGTGCTTACTTCCTTGCAAAAATTGGCCCCTTCTATGACGTTAAAAGGCATTCAACCTTAGTTTTATCAAAACCTACAGTTCTTATGCATTGAAGTTAACCTGTCTTCAGTTTCTTATTAAAATGCTTAACTTCTCATAGAAAGCATGGCCACCTACCATTTAAGGTCCATTTCTTCCAAATCATCATGATCAATTGTCTAGGTCTTCATCATCCAGTTGTGGACTATTTTGATTGATTATGCAAAGAATGTGAAACATTAGATCATTAAGTATATGTTGATGGAAGAGGGGACTGGTCCCTGAGAATTTTGGCTGATGAAGTAGAAAACACCATTAGCTAGATTACTTCATTAATGCTTGGGGCTAGAGTCTTTGTTAGAGAGAAAGGCCACATTCTCAGGGAGTTTGAAGTTGATCCAGAGGAATTTGATATCAGCTTTAAAACTTTTTAGGTTATATGTTAGATAATCATTATCCAATCTATCTATACATCTTTGTTTCCTCCCTAATCAAGGTACATTTGTTCAATGATGAAGGTAGAGCTTTAAAAATTTTGATTTGCATCTTCATTTGGAAAAACAGATGGCACCATAAACTTCTAGAAAGGCTGATAAGTTTTTGATACCTATCTATGCTTATCTAAGCCTTCTGTGTCAGATACAGAAATGTTTTCAAAATTTTCTGCTTCAAAAACAATTTCTGCATTTTTTAGATTAAAACAGTGCCACCAAAATCTATCTGGATAGTAGCTCACATTAGACTTTGCATCCTTTATTCATGGAACCTAGTTGTATACTCATCAGGAATAGCTTAAAAGAAAAATGCTTTTAGCTTTTCTTTTTTGTCTTAGTAATAATGCTTGAGCAGTCTTGGAGAAGGTACTTCAGTTTCAACAATTTTCCATTAGGTTGTTAATTGTATTAGGACATCACCATTCAAGATAAATTGTCCACAAATATAATTTGTGTTAGTGAGATACTGCTCCATCCTTCATGCTCCAAAGGGTATATTCACCCTTCTTGAGGATAGGAAGTTTTACAACAGACACCATTTGAGAAGGTGATTCATACTAGGTGATATTTATGTTGTAGGTTCTTCACACTGTCATTGTGTATTATAGGAAGAGATTCTAGAATCTGATAAAGTTCTTCTTATTTAGGTTATCCACAAGCTCGGATACCATTGTGAAGTCAAAGAAAAAGATCTTTATTTGCCTTTTAAAGCTTTAGTTAAATGGATAAATCCCAAATAACATATAAGTGATAACTATGATTGTGAATACTACAAGTTATGCGGAATCTAACTTGCAATACTAAGAAGAACAATGAATACTAAACTTGAATATATTGATTGCAAATATTCTGCTTAGGTTACAGAATAACTAACTATGAATTGATTGATTCTAACTATACCGTAGGGTTCCTTTTATACACCAAGTAAAACCCTAATGGGCTTATAAAACGCGTATAATATAATGCGTATCTATTCTTAATATATCTCATGCATATCACTTTAGCAGTACTAACTATATAATACTAACAACACTAACTATTTAACTAACTATACTAGCAGTACTAACATTTGTACTGGCAGTACTAACTAATATAACTAGCAGTACTAACTACTAAGTCTATTTCATCAGTCATTAGCAGCAGTATCAATCTTGAACCAGCAGTAGTAAAGTAGTACTAGCAGTAGTAACTTAAAATACCCAACAACCACCCATACCCCACAACTACTGCATTATATGTTCTACCCAACAGATCTATTACCACTAAACCAACCACCACCGTGACCCACCACCATAATACTAACTAACATTACCATCTTAACCCACCACTACCCCCGTAACCAACCACCAGTCCACCACCCATATCTATTGCCACCACCAAACCCACACCTACTCTTGAATCGCTCGTCACCATCAATCGTACCCACACCATCGAACCTACACCCACTCTATCACTACTGTCACCATTATATATTATTGAAACTAGATCCGAGACCTATTTTTGCATTATTCTTTTTTATGACAGTGTATGCTTAACAAATGTGGGATTGAGACATAACAAATTTTAGGTAGATATGCGTTCAAAATTTTTGTTTTACAAATGTAAAAATTATGAGATTTATAATATCCTGCCACCGTTATCTTGTTTTAAGGGTTTCATTTAAGGGGTGAAAGAGTTTTATTTAAAGGTAATTGATGTACTTTGAGAAGCTTTTTAATTTTGAATGCAACAACAAATTTGTGTATCTAAAGACGGTGCTTAGTGAATATGATGATTGGGTATTCTTATTTTATTGGTTTGTGGAAATGATTTTAAAAGGGAATACAAGTAATTATTTTGTTGTATTTTATGTTTAAAATTTTGATAAAATAAATTTCTAATTTATATAAATGTATATATAATCTCCTTAATCAAGTTACATTATGAACATGATTATTTGATTACCTTATTTCATTGGATCGTAAAAAGCACTTTATTTTATTTGATCATTCATATAATTTGTACTCTTTAAATCTATCTTTTTGTTTCTAACGAGTGTTTGAACCCGTGTTCCGTTGCAGAGCGCGAGGTTTTACGTTAAGGACTAACTTTGCAATGGAATGATAACCCAGTGACTGTTTTCGTATATTAAGTGAGTCACTAAGGACTAACTTTGCAAAGGAACGACAACCCTAAGGACTATTTTTGTAAATGGTTTCTAATTTTTTTTAAGGAAATAGTCTTTTGGTTAGCGTTCCATTGCATAGTAAGTCATTAAGGACTAACTTTGCAATAGACCAATAAGATCAAAGACTATTTCCGTAAGTTTTTCAAAAATATATATTAGACTTCAACATTTTTTATAAAATCGTACCTATGTTAGAAGCATTGAAATATTTTGCTCATTTTGTTCGCAATTCGACGATCTTTTCAGTGACATATTTTTTTACGAAAGAATCGATAGATACACGTTCCATATTTGATAAATAAAGTTTGATATATGAAAAAATCATAAATAGGTAAGTTTAAGGTCGTTTTAGTAACTTCTCGTATAGTTTGATGGTGCGTTTTGTAATTTTTTTCTTCTTTTACCTCGATAGTGGTGAGTTTGTTTTTAATAATAAAAAGGCACAAATGTCGATGGTATAGTGATAAATGTTAATATACTTATAATTCTATAATTATATGTTAACAAAATTGAAATAGAATCTATATGCAAGATGATTTTTAGATAAAAGAAGATGAGAAGCTTGCAAGGGCTCTACATGAAGGCCTACATGTTGAGTCTCCATAATGTAATTGGAATGGAAATGTATATCAACATATATCATTTCCATATTCTACAAGCTTTTGTAAATTGTTTTCTTCATTTAAAACAGTTTTGAGAATTTGGTGAAAAAAATGTGTCCATAAATATGTTTAATCATTTTCATTACATAGCATCTTTTTGTATGGTAGGATATGCGTCGTTTGCAATCAAGAGATTGGTTTGTACCTGCCACGTCTTGTTTTCACACATGGACAACTATACATTGTTGTTTCAAAAGCAAGAGAGGTTTGAAACTTATTGTTTGTGATGAGGATGTTAATATCTAGAAAACTACTACAAATATCGTCTACAAATAATTACTTTGAGGTCTATGAGAAAGGTTTAAGAGGTATGTACAATATACATATGGCACGTTTTATATCATATTTTAAATTTTAATATATCATCAATTACAACCTACTTTTACTTACATTATCTGTGGACTATTAGGTATTCACGAAACAGACATTGGCTATTAACTTGATTAGTGCTCACCGAAGTCATTTATTTTTTTATTCACACACATAGCTTCTTACAAAAATACTTCTTTAAAAAACCTAGTAATTCCACGGGTCATTAAGCTTAGGGCTGAGCAATGGGTCAAACCCGTAACCGAACCGACCAAAACCGACCGGAACCAAAAACCGACTTTGAGGAAAACAACGTTGTAACGAAAATGGACCCAAAGCTTAACTAGCCGAAATCCGAACCTAAACCAAAGTTAACCCTAAGCGAAACGGGTTTAGATAGATTGTTGTGTTATTTTTTTTGTTTGACCCAAAACCAAAACCGAGCAAAACCGATCAGAAAAAACCATAATTCTTATATAAACCGAAAACGAATAATTGGTTTTTGGTTTTCGATTGCTTTTACTCAGCTTATTCAAATAGTGATATAATATTTCCATGGTTTTTAGTTATAAATTTCCAGTTAAGTGATTCTAGTATGTTATGATTAATAAAAAAATGATAGTAAAGATGTATAAATGATTGAGTTATGATTAAATGAAATAAACTATAATACTTAGAGGTAATGATTGTTTATTGGTTGTAATGGTGCGTCCTCCTATGATGATGATGTTGTTTGTGAACACAAGACTATTTAAAATATAATTGCCAAATGCAGCTGATACATTTATGAACACCGAACGGATGATACGAAATTGAGTCAAATTACACCGTTCGTCCCTTGTGGTTTGAGCAAATAACTGCTATCGCCTTAATTTTTTTTTTTGCTGGTTCATCTTATAATCAAACTTTGTAACATATTCATCCGCTATCAGCCATCCATTATTTGCTCTTACCCACCACGACTTGACGTGTGGGTACTTATGTCTTTTTTTCTTAGTGAGTTTTATAATTTATTTTCTATTTTTTATTCTTATTTTATACACCATACTCATCTTCTTGGTCCCAACCAAGGTTGTCAAAATCGCGATTCTGATCTTAGGTTCGTACGATCCCACACACAAAAACGATCAGGATTATAACAAGATCGCAATTCAAGTAGGACGTTTAAGGAGTTAGGATTGAATCGTAGTATCGGATGTAGGATCGTAGAATGTAGAATGGCTTAATTTTTTTGACATTTTGGTAATTTAAGCTACGTTTTACTAAAATTTTCCAGTAAGGACGTTTCATATTTTTTTTATCCATATCTTTCTCTAACGATTGAAAACATGAGTGGGTGATGTTATGTAGTATTTTTTGTATCAAATGTTAATTTATCGTTTGAACATGCAGGAACTTAGTGCAAGTATGTATTACAATATATCTAGCGTTATACTACCATGGTACTTGAACATATAACTTTTTCTTTTATCATCCATTTAGACTTGTTTATCATATAAGGGGAATTTCACATATACCCAATAAAACATAAAAATTAAATATTTCTTCTAAACAACAAGTTTTTCAATGATGAAGTGTACAATTTATTAAAGCATGTTCGGATAAAATATGAAAATATTGAAGTGTTTTTGGGATATATGTAAATGGCCATCATATAAAATACTATATAAAAACATATAAAAATATAAAAAATAACCTTTTACAAAATATGTACTTTTTTCATTAGGAATTTACGATCCGATTCAAATTCTCGATTACGATTTATAACCGAAGCAATCTAAATAAGATCCCGATCGGAACAACCTTGGTTTCCAAAAACTAGAACCAAAACATCCCTCTCTTAAACTCACAACATTCATTACACTCTTATTCACCACATATACTGATATATGAAGTACATTTAGGCTGCTTTTATCAGTCACCGGTAAAAACAACCCCTCACCGGACATATCAGCGCCACATCAGCTTTATCTCTCTAACTTTTTACCCTCACTCCCTCTCACAATTCACCCTTATTAGTCACCGAAACCCTCACCGAATAAACTATTTAATTAAATACACACGTTATAAAGTTATTCCCATTAAACATACTCCACTCACACTCACAAACTAATTAAATACCATAAAGTTACACAATGCCTCAAAAGTGTGAGGCTCACCTTCGCGAGCTCTTTTACCCATTTCTCACGCGTGACAAAATATACATTTAGTGGGCTCACTACATTTTTTGTTGCTCACGGTTGGCTCACGGAGCTCCTCACCCAACCGATAAATGTAGTCTTACAATCACGAATACACTTTAGAGCGCCTAACAATCACAAATCTAAATTTTGTCACACAAAGTTTTAGATCTTTTATCTAGTTTCAAATACTACAATCATTACAATTGTCACCAAACCTTAGGCTGGATTTATCGGTATGGTGAGAGCCCACAAATGCTTCCGTGAGCCTCTTGGTCACGAGTGAGGCCAGTAAAAGCTACTCGGGTCACGCGTGAGGGGATAAAAAAAGGAAGATAATGGTGAGCCGTGCACTTTTTAGGCATTGTGAAGAAGATATGTGGGGCCACTAAAACCAAATGGTACTCTATATAAAAATTAAAAAAATTCCACTATTATTTTATTTACCTATAAATACCTTTTAAACATCTAAATTTTTAAACACAACCTATCAAGTAATATCACGCTCTATCTCCTTCTTCCACATAACTCAAAAGAAATCTTATTAGGCTACGAATTAGATCGAATCGAACGGTTTTAATGTATGATGTTTTTTTAATTTTTAATGTAATGTTTTTTTTAATTCTTAATGTAATGTTTTTAATTTTTAATGTAATGTTTTAAATTTTTAATGTAATGTTTTTAATTTATGAATAATAAAAGTTTTAGTTTTTAATAAAAAAAGGGTTATCCGGTGATGGATATTGTGATTGATAATAGTGAAATGTGAGGGATGGTGAGGTAAAAAGTAGAAGAGCGATAAACAGTTGTGCCGCCGATGTATACGGTGAGGAAGGGTTTTTAGCAGGGTGACAGATATATGTAGCCTTTATTCACCACCACTTACAAACACAGAAAATAAAAACCAATAATTCATACCACAAAAAACAACACCACCACAAACCAACCACCATACCCACCACACGCATTATATGTTCTTGTGAGTTGACCAATGGTTGACTAAGGGTTGACTTTTGATGACTTTTTACTAGAAACTTCCGGCTCTTGTGCACTCTATTCGTTCCCGTGTCCGTGTTTGTCCGATTTTGACCGTTTTCTTGTGATTTTTGCATTATCCGTACCTACACATCACAAATAACAAAACAAGCAATATACAAGCATAATTTGCACAATTTGTTCATTTTTAGAGCTATTTTAGTATAATAAAGATATGTGATTTCTCACATATCAACCAACTAAAAGACAAAACCACCTCACTAAAACTAAAAATAAACAGGATTATAAGTTCAAAAGAAATACGAATAACGAAAAAAGGCTTAAAACCTTATAAACAACAAAACAAACAGTAAAGAAAGTCACCTAGTCACTTTATCTTATTTTCTTCTCTACCTGCGACCACACAACCTCTGTCATTCTAACTCGCCGGAAAAGAAAGAAAAAACAACTCAACCCAGCTCATCGGTAGGTAGGCTAGTTTGACCAGTTAAGGGTAGTCGAGCACCCTCCAGCCCCCTATCGGCTTCATCCCTAATCATAACTCAAACATACATCACTTAAACACATATATACCTTCCAAAAACCAACATCACACACACAACTTTTTTTGTTCCATAATTCGGTCTTGAATAAGACCAACTTCTCATTTTTGTGACTAAGAACACGTCATGTGAGGATCTTGCTATTAAGAATCACGCGAGATACAAGAGGGAAGACACGTATTCTCCCCTTTATTATCACTACTCACTAGTACTAAATACCAATTTTTCTAGTTTATATTTTGAACGAGGGTTTGAACCTGCGCTCCGTTGCGGAGCGCGATGTTTTACGTTAAGGACTAACTTTGCAACGGAACGATAACTCAAAGACTATTTTCGTATATTAAGTGAGTCATTAAGGACTAACTTTGCAAATGGCCGAAAACCCTAAGGATTATTTTCGTAAATTGTTTTTAATTTTTTTTACGAAAATAGTCTTTCGGTTAACGTTCCATTGCAAAGTGAGTCATTAAGGACTAACTTTGCAACAGACCGATAACCTTAAGGACTATTTCCGTAAGTTATATATATTAGACTTCAACATTTTTTATAAAATTCGTATTTATGTCGATACATAGAAATATATTAGCTCGTTTTGTTCGCAATTCGATGATCTTTTCATAGTGAATATTTTTTTACGAAGAATCGATAAATACACGTTCCATATTAGATAAATAAAGTTTGATATATGAAAAAATCGTAAATAGGTAAAAGTTTTAGGTCGTTTTAGTAACTTCTCATTTAGTTTGAGGGTGCGTTTTGTAACTTTTTTTCTTTTTTTTTAATCAATACGTGTGAGTTTGTTTTTTAATGATTAAAAAAGCACAATGCCTCGTATGGTAGAGTGATAAATGTTAAATCACTACTTATAATTCTATATTCTTTGTTGAAAGATTGAAATAGAATCTATATGCAGGATGATTTTTGGATATAAAAGAAGATGGATATCTCGCAGGGCTCATACATGAAAGGCCTATATGTTGAGTTCCAGAAATGTAAATGGATGTAAATGTATATCAACTTATACCATTTATTTTCTACAAGCTTTTGTAATTGTTTTTTCATTTAAAAACAGTATTGTGGAATTTTGGTGAAAAATGGGTCTTTAATCATTTTCATTACATAGCATCTTTTTGTATGGTAGGATATGTGTCGGTTGCAATCGTGAGAGTGGTTTTGTGTAACTTTCCAACGTCTGGTGGCACTTCAGTGAACAAAATATCCATTGTGGTTTCAAAAGCAAAAGAGGTTTGATTAGTGTTGTTTGTGTATGAGGCTGATAATTTCTAGAAAACTTACAATCTGAGGTCTATGAGAAAGGTTTAAGAGGTATGTACAATATACATATGACATGTTTTTATATCATATTTTAAATTTCAATATATTATCAATTACAACCTACTTTTACTTACATTTTATGTAGACTATTAGGTATTCACGAAACAAACATTGGCTATTAACTTAACTAGCGCTCACCGACGTCATTTGCTATTCAATAACATCAAATTTGGAGACAACAATGCATGGACGTCTATTATTTTAATTGTCACAAACTCACTCATTTATCGAATAAATCACATATTATCTCATATTTCTTTCAAATATTAATGTAACATGTTTACGTTTGTTTTTTTATTCACACACATAGCTTCTTACAAAAATATTTCTTTAAAAACCTCGTGATTCCACGGGTCTTCAAGCTTAGGGTTGAGCAACGGGTCATACCCGAATTGAACCGACCAAAACTGACCGGAACAAAAAACCGACTTTGAGGAAAACGTGAACCGAAAACTGAACCAAAGTTAACCTAGCGAAACCGAAACCGAACCGAAGTTAACCCTAAGCGAAACCGGTTTAGATAGATTATGTGTATTTGTTTGTTTGACCCAAACCGAACCGAGCAAAACCGAAACCGAAAACCATAATTATATAAAACCGAACCGAATAAAATTGGTTCAGTTCGGGTTTCAATTGATTTTACTCAGCCTTATTCAAACTAGTGATATATTATTTCCATGGTTTTTACGTTACAAAGTTACATATTAAGTGATTATAGTATGTAATGATTAATTAAAAAATGATGGTAATGATAGAAAAATGATTGAGTTAAGATATAAATGAAATAAAACATAATACTTAGAGGTAATGATTGGTTTATCTAGTGTGTAAGGGTTGTGTTCCCCTAAGTTGAAAGAATTGTGTGAACCCACAAGCCTATTTAATATATAATGCAAATGAAGCTGATACATTTACGGAACACCCGAAGGATGATAAGAAATTGAGTAAATTACACCGTTTGTCCTTGTGGTTTGAGCCAAATCACTACTTTCGTCCTTAATTTTTTTTCTTGCATGATTCATCCTTATAATCAAACTATGTAACATCATTCATCCCTATCAGCCGTTATCTTGCTCCGTTAACCCCACCTAGAGACCTTGCACGTGGGTACATATGTTCGTTTTTTTTTCTAAGTGATTTTATAATTTAACTTTCATATTTTTTTATT
This sequence comes from Tanacetum coccineum, assembly GCA_026074375.1. NCBI lineage: Eukaryota > Viridiplantae > Streptophyta > Magnoliopsida > Asterales > Asteraceae > Tanacetum > Tanacetum coccineum. The sequence continues at coordinate 21,190 of BQNB010099221.1, forward strand.
CTATTTAATACAACCATACTCGACTTTCCTTTTCCCAAACAAGGTTGTAAAAGGTTGTTAAAATCGCGATTCTGATCGTAGGATCGTACGATCCTACGATCCCACACACAAAAACAATCAGGATCATAACAAGATCACAATTCAAGTAAGATCGTATCAGGATCGTAGGATCAAATCATAGTATCGGATCGTAGGATCATAGGATGGCCTTATTTTGGACTTTCGGTAATTTAAGCTACGTTTTATGAATTTTTATTAAGACCGTTTTATATATTTTTTATCAATAATCTTTTATCTAACGATTGAAACATTAATTAGGTGCATGTATGTAGTATTTTTTTGTATCCAAATCGTTAATTTATCGATTGAAACATGAATGAACTTTGTGCAAGTTTATATTACAATATATCTAACGTTATACTACCACGGTACTTGAACATAGATCTTTTTCTTTTATCATCCATTTAGATTCGTTTGTCATATAAGGGGGAATTTCACATATACCCAATAAAACATATATATTAAATATTTCTTCAAAACACAAGTTTTTCAATGCATGATGTACAATGTTATTAAAGAATGTTTGGATAATATATGAAGATATTAAAGTGTTTTTGGGATATATGTAAATGGCCATCATATAAAATACTATATAAAAACATATAGAAATATAAAAAATAACCTTTACAAAAATATATATGTTTTCATAGGATCTTACGATCCCGATTCAATCCTACGATTAGGATCTTACAAAACCGAAAGTAATCCTAAATAAGATCTCGATCCTGACAACCTTGGTCCCAACACTAGAATCAAAACCTTTCTCTCTCTCTAAACTCACACACACCTCATACACTTTACTTCACATGTATACTGATATACGAAGTACATTTAGGCTGATTTTATCAGTCACCAGTAAAAACACCCCCTCACCAGATGTGGCACTCCGTAAGAAAAATTAGATTCTCTTTTCGTTAAGTAAAAGTTAATTTCAACAAGGAGTCATTTTATGATCGTCAATGCATTACTTTTTGTCATGGAAAGTTTAATTTGCACGCGAATATATACCCCCACAAAATACTCCACTCACACTCACAAACTAATTAAATACCATAAAGTTACATAATGCCCCAAAAGTGTGAGGCTCACCTTCGCGAGTTTTTTTACCCATTTCTCACACTACAAAATATACATTTAGTGGGCTCACTACATTTTTTGTTGCTCACAGTTGGCTCATGGAGCTCCTCACCCAATCGATAAATGTAGTCTTACAATCATGAATACACTTTAGAGCGCCTAACAATCACAAATCTAAATTTTGTCACACAAAGTTTTAGATCTTTTATCTAGTTTCAAATACTACAATCATTACAATTGTCACCAAACCTTAGGCTGGATTTATCGGTATGGTGTGAGCCTCACAAATGTTTCCGTGAGCCTCTTGGTTATGAGTGAGGCTAGTAAAAGCTACTCGGGTCACGCGTGAGGGGATAAAAAAAGAAGATAATGGTGAGCCATGCACTTTTCAGGCATTGTGAAGAAGATAGGTGGGGCCACTAAAATCAAATGGTACTCTATATAAAAATTAAAAAAATTCCACTATCATTTTATTTACCTATAAATACATTTTAAACATTTAAATTTTTAAACACAACTTCAAATAATATACTCTCTACTCCTCATTCTTCACACACAACTCAAAGAAATCGTATTATGGCTACGAATTATGATCCAATCGCAATGTTTAATGTATGATGTTTTTTAAATTTTTAATGTAATGTTTTTTTTTTATTTTTAATGTAATTTTTTAATTTTTAATGTAATGTTTTAAATTTTTAATGTAATGTTTTTAATTTATGAATAATAAAAGTTTTAGTTTTTAATAAAAAAATGGGTTGTTCGGTGAGGGATATTATGATTGATAATAGTGAAATGTGAGGGGTAGTTAGGTAAAAAGTAGGAGAGAGAAAACTGAAGTGACGCTGATGTATTCAGTGAGGAATGGTTTTTAGCGGTGACTGATAAATGTAGCCTTATCACTACCGCCACAAACAAAGAAAATAAAAACAAAACTCATACACAAAAACAACACCACCACAACCAACCACTGTGAAGTCCCAAAGAACAGATCTTTTTTAGCCTGTTAAAGCTTAGTTAACCTGGATAAATCCAAACTAACTATAAGAGAAACTATGATTGTGAATACTACAAGTTATGCGGAATCTAACTTGCAATACTAAGAAGAACAATGAATACTAAACTTGAATATATTGATTACAAATATTCTGCTTAGGTTATAGAATAACTAACTATGAATTGATTGATTCTAACTATGTCGTAGGGTTACGCGTATAATGATAATGCATATATATTCCTAATATATCTCATGTATATCACTTTAGCAGTACTAACTATATAATACTAACAGCACTAACTATTTAACTAACAATACTAACTATACTGGCAGTACNAATGACTAAATGTATTTTGCAGGTTGGAACTCCATCAAATGAAAACTAATAAAATTGCTTAGTTATCTTTGTAATATAATATTATCAAATAAGAAAAAATAAATCATATTTTTAAGAAAAAAAACATACAGCTCGCGCGAATTGCTTAGAAACGGAGGAGAGGTTCGGTAGATCCTTTTGATCTACTCCACAAATAATCTTTGAAGTTAAATCATCAGGGAATGAATCAAATGAAGACATTTGAAGATGATAGGAATAAGACCGAGAATGATTGTCGAATGATTGTAGGAAAGAGCTTTCATCTTTAAGTAGTGTAACATCAAAACATTAAATGATGAAAACGCTCCTTTAACATTAATTCATGAAGATCTTCAGAGATAAGATCAACTTTATTTTTGTAAATGATCAACATTTATTAGAGACTAAACAAACTTAGTATGAATATTAGTTCGGTTACATGGGAACGTCTTTGAGTGCTTCCAAATGATTAATTATTTACCATTTTATTTATTGACTTTTAAATAAATACTTAATTGATCAATCCTTGAGCTAATTTAAGTTAAACCGTTTTGTTGCCCATTAATTGAAATTCAAACTTAGTACACAAACTTAATTTCCGTTATGAATGATATGATAAATAAATAAAAAACGTCATACACTAAACGTTACAATTGACATGCTAGCTATTAATATACTTATTAATAATAATACCATTATGCTTATATTGTATTTAGGGGTATTATAATATTTTAAGGGTGGTAGAATTATAATGTTAATGGAGTATGATATTATCTCTGAAGATCTTCATGAATTAATGTTAAAGGAGCGTTTTCATCATTTAATGTTCCGATGTTACAATACTTAAAGATGAAAACACTTTCCTACAATCATTCGACAATCATTCTCGATCCTATTCCTATCATCTTCAAATGCCTTCATTTGATTCATTCCCTGATGATTTAACTGCAAAGATTATCTGTGGAGTAGATCAAAAGGATCTCCTGAACCTCTCCCCTGTTTCCAAGCAATTCGTGCGAGCTGTATGTTTTTTTTCTTAAAAATATGATTTATTTTTTCTTATTTGATATGATTCTTATTTTTTCTTATTTGATATTATTCTTATTTGGCTTTATTTTTCCTTAGAAATTGGTTCATTACATTATCATTTTAACCAATCATCATAAATATGTGTAAATAATATTCATTTGATGCCAAATAACTGATATAAAACTCATAATTAAATATGTGTAAAACATCTCTATCAAGAACACCCCTTTTATTTTTTTATTATAGTAATTAAATACTTATATGTT
>BQNB010099222.1:0-24973 GCA_026074375.1 Tanacetum coccineum
GGATAATAATTCCACTACGCAGCTTTCGCTTGCAAAGAACGCGTACCTCCTCAAGGAATCGTCACTTATAAACCTTAAATTTTCAAAACCATATCAATAATTAATATAATGAAAAAATCATATCAAGTATAAGATAATTTATTATTAAAACAAATCAACGAAACAATAAAATAGATTAATGTCACACCCCCAAATTCACTGCAGCGGAAGACTGGATTTGGGATTGTGACTTCATGGCGTGAAGAGGGCTTGATACGAGAGATAGACCTCTACATGCCAATATACCAATGCAGACTCCATATATTCCGTAATATAGAACACCTGAGAAAACATTGCTAAAGTGTCAAAATAAAGTTGGTGAGTTCATAGGTTTTGTTGTTTGATAATAGTGATGAACCACAAGATTTATAGCCATAGTATGAAATATAGCAATCCTATATATCACAATGAAAAGTATTTACTATTGTCTAAGCTCATGACACCGAAGCATTAACATGTTTTATCACAGATAAGCCCATGCAGATGTCCAACCCGCGACATCCGTAACTGACTCAAATGAAACTGTGCTTGCTTGACTAATGTCAGCCCAAGACAAACAGGGATGTCATTCCCGATAGATCTATCCATAACATTCGCGCTCCCTCAACCGGTCATTCGGTCAAGAAATTGACGGTTCATGATAAATTGGGCAATATAGCAAGTTGGGTTGAATAGGGACTTAGACCCAATAGTAAATCAGTAAATGTACTTGTGTTCAACTGTTAAAAATAAGCAATGTTCTCACCCCAAAAGTTAATTTAAAACAGTAAAGTAAGGGCTATGAAAACTCACCTTGCCGGTTAGTCGTCTAGAAGTGATAAGGGATCAATGTACGTCAAATAGTGACTCAGTCAAATACCTAAGTAATTATGACAATTCTGAGTTTATATTCGGAAACTTAATGTATATAATGAATTATGCTAATGGGTCAAAAAGGGTACTGTCGTTTATGAGTTAGCGTTCTATGTTTTCAAAGTGTTGATTAAACGGGTGGCTCTAGGGATGGCTTTACAATTATAAGTACCTATACAGAATCTGTTAATATTATTATGTGTCGTACTTATATTTACAAGTTCGTGTGATATTATATCTAAGAAATGTAAACAGTATTTGTGTGTTACTAAGTACATATATTTTTTCTCATCGCGTTTATTTATTTATATTATCGTCGTTAATTAATTTGTGTAATTATCAATTTTACATCGCATGGTTCGCTCAACTCGGTTAAATAAAATATATTTTTAAATCCCTTGACCCTTCAAGTAATAATATATATTTTATATTCTTTCATTTTTATAAAAATCCCGAATAGACTTTAAAAATATTTTTAGCGTTAAATACATTTTTATAAATCGTGTTACTCTTTTAAAACTCGGTTTCGTGGTCAAACATTTTAAGTCATAAGAAAAGGTTATTTAGATTTCTCCGCTTAACGCACTAATCATTTGTTCATAAAAAAAAAGATTTCCAACCCATTAGGATACGGTTGGGACGTTTTCGAGAGCTCAAAAACATGTGAGTTCGACCACTTATTACTTCCAATTTTTCATATGGTAAAATAATATGTAAGTTGTATAAGGTATCCCATGTTCTATACTATACTAATTATACATGTGGCCTACACTCTTTTTCTTTTCTGTTTTCTGTCGCTCGACAGTGGGGTGTACCCACTTGACTTATGTTTCCTTCTTCATAATGCAACTTCTCCTATGTATATATATATATATATATGTCACATGTTCCACTTCTTTTTCCTTTTTCCCTTTTTGCTGCCCAACAGACGCAACAACAGTGGGTTGTAATACCCACTGTTTCGACCTCCTATCTTTTGTTACCCAGGCGACGAGACAACATGCATGTATTAGCTTTATGTACATATTTTGCATATGATCGTGGCTTGGGTGTTTAACCACGGGGTGGCTAGATTTCGAGACACCAAACGACCTCTTGTTTCATGCAGAAACGCAGCTACGAATAGCAAGTATTGACTTGCCATGGTTCGCTTACTAGCATGCGTCATAAGTAGGGTTTTTGGTTTGAAATAACATGCGATGCGTGCTCGTTCTTACAGCGTCAGTAACGCACCCACAGCGAGCAAAACTCGGCCGGGGTTTGTCTTGGGTCTCATGGTCAAACCCATGCTATTCGTCGAGGGTTCCATATGAGGTTTTCCTCACCTTTCATGCGAAAAACCCTAGGGTTCGTTAACCCCTTATGAGCCCAAACATTAGGTCGTGGTATATTTAAGGTTTTTACAAGAACTCTTATCTCGTTACTTGTTTTATATTCGTGATGTGTGGTTTACAATTCAGGTTAGAGTTGTTACTTCATGCGTGTGCGTCTTGGTTTTTGCATGCGTGTGTAAGCACAAATCATGCGTGCATTATACGTGTCGTTTGTAGGTCAAGCAAGGCCGAAGCCTTTGGCCGGCTTGCCAAGGTTGGTGTGGCTTTGGTCTTGGTCGCAATATGGGTTAAACGTCATGGCAAACTAGAAAAGACTCACCGAGGTCCAAGCTCGATAGATGACTAGAAAAGATGGTGGTGATGAGAGAAACTCGAACCTTCCTTGCTTCAATTCCTTTGAAAACCCGACGTCCGCCTAGCTTGTGCCCTCAACGAAACTTGGATTCGACTCGTATAGTTTACTTATTGTTTTCAGGTTTTTAGTTGTGAGTCATTTGTTCATGCATGGTTCCTCTTTTATACTCAATTTATTGGCTTAGTTACTGATATATTTCATGTGAATGTACACTGTACACATTGTTGCACCAGGGTAATGATTCTAATACTGTAGTTTATTATTTCTTCTCATAATACTGTTGGAGCATCTCCACTATTCTTCCATTTGAAATTGTGCCAGTTGTATGATACGTAACATATGATAGAGATTCTTTTTTTTAAAGTTGTAATGATAAGTGTTTTATCATTATTGTATGTTTTTATATGTATATATCTGGTATGGGTTTTTACATATGTATACATATAATTTATTTTATCTTTGTTGAATTCAATTATAGTTGTCATGGTTATTAATGTGAATGTAGGTGATTTTATAAAGTGATACAAGTAAATGGTCTCATAAAAGTGAAAAAAATAAGTATGAATTTTATTGTTACTCGTTCTAAAATACCCTTTTAGACACAGAGTAATATGGGTGATATTCGCGTGCAAATTAAACTTTCCATGACAAAAAGTAATGCATTGACGATCATAAAATGACCTCCCGTTGAAATTAACGGTGAATTCGCAAACTTGCAGTACATGACTTTTTTTTAACGAAAAGGGAATTAAGTTTTCTTATGGGGTGCTACACATAATGAGATAAGTTCATAACAATCAGAGTCATATGCATCCAAATCATCAGCTTGATAAGCAGCGTTGTGAGTAATGACAGTCTGTGTGGCTTGTCCTTCTGGAATTCCTAGATCTGCCAAAAATGCAAGTTCCTCCTCATGTAGAATTTGACCACTTGCTTGAGCTTGTACCAACAACACTTTATACTTAAACCAAGAATCATCCCGTTTCCTCTTAGGTTTAGTGCACTATTTGGACATATGGCCTTCCCCTTTGCAATTGTAACAGATAACAGTCCTTTGTTTCCCAAAATTGCTTCCACTTGTTCTTGGAGTATATGTCCTTGTAGTACTCGCAGCTAAAGACGTTTGTCTCCCCTGAATTGGTTGTAAGGTCACTTTTCCATTATTAATGGTAGCTTGTTGCCTAGGGTTTAATGAATTCCTCAGATGATTATTGGTAGTAGGGTAGCGAGAAGTGAAAACAACAGTTAAGAAAGACATCATGTGATTTATAGCATCAATGGGATCATCACCTTTTTGGAACACTAGAACAATTAGACATGAGTCTGGTTGGGAAAATTCAGATTGTTAGTTAACTGTGGGAGCACATTCCAATTGAGGGATGGATGATGATGGAGAATAAACGTTGTGGTAAATTGATGATTAATAGTCATTGGATGGATAAGTGATTGAAAGAGGTGTTGATGATTGATGAGTTGAGTATTGTTGAGACTGATAAGGTGAACCATACTATGGAGACTAATATGGTGAAACTTGTAATTGAAATTGAGTGTTTTGGTATGAGTTTTGATGAGTTTGATAAGGAGACTGGGTCATCTGATAGGATGCAACCAAAGCAAGCGGATCTGAGTTACGTTCATGCATTAAACGAGCCTCATTTGCATGAAATTCATGTTGTCCCAAATAAGCATGAAGTTGATCAATGTTAGTCGTGTGCAAATCCCGAACCAGTTTAACATCAGTTACAAATTTGCTCCACTCAAGAGGAAGAGTATTCAAAAACTTTGTGTTCATTTGAAATTGTTCCAATTTCATGTTGTAGATGTTCATGTCATTGAGTAGCATTAAAAATATCAAGTAGAATTCACGTAGTGTTTCCCCCTTCTTATAAACAAGCTTATCGAATTCATCATAAAGCTTACACTCCCTTTATTGTTTCGTCAATGAAGTTCCTTGCATTAGAAGTTGAATTCTTTCCCAAAGTTTCTTGGCGACTTTATGATTGCTAACCAATGCATAGACTTCTGGTTGTAGTCCTTGGAGAATGATATTAGTTGCCTTGACATCACAATCATCTTGAATTGCTTTCGTAGGAGATAACTCAGAATATTTGTTTGGCCTTGTCACTCCATTTTCTTTAATTGAAGGCCAAATGAGTGGACCATTTTCGATGGATTCAAGGATCATTCGTCCATGTTGTCTATTCATCAAGTATAGATCCATTCTGCTCTTCCAAGAATCGTACATATCATTTTCCAACATAGGTGGACGATTGTCAACACCCAAAAAGGATCGCTTTATTAGCAAGAGTCGTCATTGAGAAATTTGTATGTTAAAAGATTACTTGTTTGATCGAACGGTGGTAGAAAGATTTTGTGTTTAATTAAGTTGTCCTTTTAGTGTTTTAATTCTTTAAACTACACGGGATTTTACAATTCTTGACAAAACCGGGAAAAACAAGTTAATGTTTCACGGGATTTTACAAGTCAAAAAAATAAACCGTATAATTTAGGAAAATTGAGTTGTTTGGTTTCCACTAAAGTGAGTTGTTCGACTTGAGTAGTTCGACTCACGTTGTTCGACTTGGGTTGTTCGGCTCAGGTTGTTCGACTTGAGTTGTTCGACTCAGGTTGTTCGACTTGGGTTGTTCGACTCAGGTTGTTCGACTTGAGTTGTTCGACTCAGGTTGTTCGACTTGAGTTGTTCGACTCAGGTTGTTCGACTTGGGTTGTTCGACTCAGGTTGTTCGACTTGAGTTGTTCGACTCAGGTTGTTCGACTTGGGTTGTTCGACTCAGGTTGTTCGACTTGGGTTGTTCGACTTGAGTTGTTCGACTCAGGTTGTTCGACTTCCAACAGACACGAGACTCAAAATTTTAAAACACAAAAAGACACCTTTTTGATGGTTGTTTTGCAAAAATTTCTTGTACAACTAGTGTTACTAACCCTATTGGAACAAGAAAAATAGAAACTTTAAGGTTTTTAAGCCAAAAAATTTAAAATCAAGATTTTGTTCTTTATAAAGCTTTTCAAACACAAAGATGACCAAAAATGATATTTTTCTTGATTCTAAACTTTTACACCTATATCATAAAGATACTAGATCAATTTACCAAAGTAAATGATCCTTTAGTGTACACTTATAGCTTCGAAAACAAAAAAACAAGAAATAAAGAATGATTTTGCAACAACACACACGAACAAAAAAAATTAAACACAAAAACTAAACACACCACTTCATGGCTCTAATACCAATTAAAGAATATTAGATATCTTTTAACAACAAGAACTAGAGAGAGAAAGTGGGAAGGAATGAAGTATTTTAAAGAGAGAAAGACAAGAACATGAAATACATAACTATTTGAAAATACAACCAACCAACCACCTCTCCAAGGCATGGAGAGGTGTATATATACCTTACATTAGGCGGATGGGCCTTGGCTTAGTGGACTTATCCATTGGCCTTGGTCTAACTAACTATGTAAGTTTCCAAAAATTACTTAACGAGCTAATGACTGTTATCTATGAAAGCGACCAACACTTTCGTGTTCCTAACAACCCAAACGAGCTGTGCAGAACTAAATAATTCACAGTCGTACGACATTCGATAGGAAATGATGAATAATTCATTATTGTAGGTCCAAGCAAAATTAATATTGTTGAAAGAACTCCTGGAAGCATGTCTTGCATCTACCATGAACTCTTCAATAGAATATATCACAGATGGGAGGTAACACAAACTAAATGAGAAGAAGGAGGAAAAAGGTCGAACTTAAAGACCAGCTGAAACAAAAGTGCTTCCCAGGAGACAACCCGGTCATTTTAATTGTTTATCACATTTTAATTGTTTGTTGCACGAGTATGTCTTCCCAAACACTCTATACGGCGTATCGAACCCCTCTAGATACGGCGTATAGACGTGTCTGGACGTTATCAATTTTAAAAACTTAATATTTAATTTCCAGTATTTAATTGTTTTTACAGGAACCATACGGCGTATCCTAGGGTTTGGGATACGGCCTATTAATCCCTGTATAATTGTGTGTTTAATTGTTTTCTTGTACCATTGTAGCGAGATAGAAATTGCACTTGTCTTCTAATCTTTTATGCAGGACCTTGCTGAAACTATGATATGGTATATTCTGAAATAGACATGTGTTGAACTTATCTGGGCATTCTAAAGCCCTAGTCAACACACTTTTTTCTCAATAACTCATCTTGGAGAATTATTACGAGCAAAACATCAGGGAGTTTTCCGTTCTAATTCTATTTTCCCTTATAATTTAATTGTTTTATCTATACAACGAGGACGTTGTATAATTTAAGTGGGGGAATGGAGAATTAGAACGTACTTATCTTCTTTTTTACAAAATAACATGCTACGTGCTTAAAAGTGCTTAAAAGTAGGCCAAATTTAAAAAAATAACATGACATTTGTAAAAATCACTAGTTACATGACCTAGCGCACTATAACCCTTGATACATATTGTGAGAATTAAGCCTATCCCATTTCTAGTTGCTTACTAAAAATTCTACAAAATTATAAGTGTGCCGATGATGTAGTGGACTTTAGAACTTGGCCTGGTATATCACTCGAGACCACAATGATTAGTACTATGGATTTAGATGGAGGAACATGTTCAACTGATAAATTTCTAGGATTAAACCAAATAGCCTACATGTCATAAAATTAACTAACAACACTGGTTAGTTAAATCCCGTGTAACCCTTTGTTTACTCTTATTTTAAGAGTAAGATTCCCTAGAACAACCTGTTGAGCCATTCCTTTCTTTTTATACACCATATTATATGTTTTGTTACACCTTTACACCTTAGTCTACCGTGTAGATTAAGCTTATTTTAATCAAAATTGCTAGTTGCTTTCATGTAAAGTTTTGTATTTTCTATGTCAAAGTAAAAATTTTCTATCTCTGTAATGGTCGGGAAATTGCACAATGCAATGGGAAAAATATGTAGCTCGTATGTTTCGCTACTTTCGCGATTATGAATCATGTCCGAAGAAGAAGTGTTACAAGGAAAAGATTATCCGGATGAAATATGATAGTAAAGACGGTGAAATAAAACCGAGATTTATGATGTATTGCAAAAAAAAGAGAAAAAGTAAAAAAAAGAGAAGGATGAAAAATAGTCAGTTCAAAAGAAGTTTATACCGAAGGAATTACTTGGAAGGATCGATTATTCGTTGATACGTTACAAAAATCAACGATGTAAAGTCTTGTAAAAAGTGGCCGATATCACCACTTATTCTGTAAAAGTATATAAAGAGTGGGATGTAAGGGAAGTTGACCATTATGAGAACGTCAACTTAGGTTGTCTTTGTCATTTCTTTGATCAAGGCATGTATCTATATGTTTGAGTCTTTGTCATGGAACGGTCGGGGGAAAGTTACTAGCAACCGTACCTTATTTGTTGGCTTAATCTATTTGTTTTGTAAATTTACTTTAACATCCATTTTACTTCCCCTTCCTAGCAACTAACCTTAATGTCTACTCGAATAAGGACTTATACGAGCATGCATGTCTATTCCGTCGTTACGACCATGTATGCATGTCTCAGCTGCCTTGTTGGTGTGGTACTTATGGTGAAAGACTGTTGAATGATCAACCCTAAGCCTTCTTAACCTAATTTATCTTTTGACTTGTTTCTTCTTAGCCTTAGCTATGGAGATGTGTATCCTTGCCAAGCCTATGATAGAAAACTAATCACGATCGAGAAATTAAGCATACCAATTAAATGTTGCACCCTAGATTAGTTAAGTGATCTGAGTGCTTTCATTTCCATATGTCGTGAGGAGCTTGGTTATGTACATGTGATTGGGACAAAACAATGCTTAAACGGAAAATCCTCAACTTTGGTTGGGACACATTTTCATAAACCAGAACTTTTCTAAAGTCTACTTGAGGACAAGTAGGATTCAAGTGGGGGATATTTGATAACATGAAATAATGTCACTTTATTATATCATTTATCCCATCTGTTTTGCCCACTTTTATATAATTATTGCATTATTTGGTACTTAATTGCTTTAAAGTTTATAAATGCAGTACTTCAGGAGTGTTTTGTGAAGACAAGCTAAAAGGCGCATAATTTGGAGCTAAAACGAAGACATTTGAAGATTGCTAATTTCTGACTACATACACCGTATCCAACAAAAGAGATACGGCGTATCAGCGCCAAGACTTCACAAGAAAGCGCGTTTGACCAATTCCCAATACGGCGTATCTGACTGCTTCCATACGTCGTATCCATAAAGATAAATATTCGAAGATACGGTAATAAAAGTAAACTAGGAATGATATCACTGATTGATTGAGAACGTAGTGCGCACTCCAACGAATCCAACCCTATACGCCGTATCGACCTAGGCAGATACGGCGTATCGAGTCTTTTTCAGACACTATAAATAGAAGACTCAAAAACGAGTTTTCATTGTGTAATATCATATTCTATATACCATACTTATTAAAAGATGAATTTTAGAAGAGAAGATCAGCCAACAAGGTCAAGCATTGATCACGAATTCATAGAAGACATCGTGTAATTTTTACTCTCTTAATCGTTCGATTTCAATTATTTGATTACGCTTGTATAATTACAATGGTCGTTGGCTAATACCCTCAGGTATTAGCCATCTTAATGAAAGTTCAATGTTTGGTTTGTTTTAAAATCAATTTCTTTTTATCGTTGACGGTTTAATTATGTTTATCACCTCATACTTGTTGATGTGTTTAAATATTCGACCTATCATTCAACTGGGTCTAGTGATACCTAAAAAGTAATCTAGATACCGGGATAGCTCTACATATCGTGTTTTATATTACTGGACCAATAGGATCACAAATAACGTTCTGTCTTTGTCTTTGAATTATGAGCTTAGTTGGATCGGTAGGTGACCCATTTATGTTTCAGCAATCTTGCTCTTAATTAACTAATAAAGATTTGAATAGTGGACTACCAGTATATAAAACATCGTCAAATAGTAAGTGGGTAAAGTCCCGTTAGGATAGGGTTTTAACAGGATCACTACTGCTTTGATTCCCTAAGATAGATTATAATTAAACTAAAGGATGCTTTATGCAGATGCGTTAATTGTGACAAGATTAATCGTGTCTAGGTCTTAGGATGATGTCTCGCCTAAGTCTTAAGAATGATATGCCGCTTCGAGATAAGTAAATCATTGCACTAAAATAAGCAAACTAACATTGAACTAGATTTAATATGGCTAATACAGTTTTCTGTCATTTGGCTCGTACCGCTTTTCTATCTTCTAATTTTCTTCTTTTGTGTTTATTGTTTATTGAATTGATATTTGTCACCACCAAACCTGTTCCAGTCTCTCAGGCTGAAAACCCCCATATCATTAGACAACGTATATAGCATAGCTTTAACCAGTAAATAGACTAATTAGAACTAATTAAAATACTGATAGAATATAGGATTAATGTTTCACTCTCAGTGTTTGACACCCTACTTACCGTGAAACTCCATCTTGACTAGGTGCACTGCCCGTTAAAGTGTTGTTTTAGGTTTGTCGGCTAAATATAAATGTAAAACTTGATAATCAAATAATTTACCCTACAAGACAGCACATCAAGAACCCTCTTTTCTTCCTGTTATCATATCATCTCAACTCTTCGAAGAAAACAAAAATAAGCTCGTATCCATTCTTAAATGACACAAACAAGCCTTTGCTTATAAAACAACCAACATTCCTAGAATTTGTCCATCTTTTTGTAAACATAAAATTCAACTTCTAGAAGACAAAAAACCAGTTGATCAAAAACAAAGAAGATTAAACCCAAACATACAAGAAGTTGTAAAAAAAGAAATAGTTAAACTGCTCGATACAGGTATCATTTATCTAATCGCCGATAGCCCTTGGGTAAGCTCGATTCACTGTGTACCGAAGAAAGGTGGTATCACAGTTGTTACTAATGAAAGAAATGAACTTGTCCCAACAAGAACTGTTACAGGTTGGAGAGTATGTATTGACTATCGAAAACTCAATGAAGCAACCGCAAAAGATCATTTTCCTTTGTCGTTTATTGACCAAATGTTAGAAAGACTCGCAGGAAATAAATACTTCTGTTTCCTTGACGGTTTTTCTAGATATTTTCAAATACCAATCGATCCTATGGACCAAGAAAAAACAACATTCACATGTCCTTTTGGTACATACGCTTATACGCGAATGCCTTTCGGTTTATGTAATGCTCCAGCTACTTTCCAAAGGTGAATGTTAGCTATATTTCATGATATGATCGAAGATTCAGTCGAAGTATTCATGGACGATTTCTCCATCTTTGGAAGCTCTTTTGATCACTGTCTAAACAATCTCGTTAAAATGCTTCAACGTTGCAAAGATGCACATCTTATCCTTAACTGGGAAAAATGTCACTTCATGGTTAAAGAAGAATTGTGCTTGGACACAAGGTTTCCAAAGCAGGTCTTAAAGTTGAAAAAGCAAAGATCAACGTAATCTTCAAACTTCCACGACCCACTAATATCAAAGGTATTAGAAGCTTTCTAGGACATGTCGGTTTCTACCGAAGATTCATTAAAGATTTCTCAAAAATCCCCCGTCTTCTCACCTAGTTGCTCGAAAAAGATACTCCTTTCGAATTCAATGACGAATGTCAGAACGCATTCAAGATATTAAAAGAAAGGCTCACATGTGCTCTTGTGATCGAAAGCCCAAACTGGAGTCTTTCGTTCGAACTCATGTGTGATGCAAGTGATTTCGCACTCGGAGCAATCTTGGGTCAAAAAGAAGGTAGAAATTTTCATCCGATATATTTTGCAAGCAAAACTCTTAATGCAGCTCAGTAGAACTATACAATCACTGAGAAAGAACTTATGGCTGTAGTCTTTGCTTTTGACAAATTCTGATCCTATCTGGTATTATCAAAGACGATCGTACGTACTAATCACTCAGCTCTTAGACACCTATTTAAGAAACAAGACGCTAAACCATGCCATATCCGTTGGATTATGCTCTTACAAGAATTTGATATCAAAATAAAAGATAGAAAAGGTACATAAAATGTTGCAGTTGACCACCTATCACGAATTGAAAATGAAGAAACAAGTGATGACGGTGAAGTTGATGACAACTTTCCTGGAGAAACTCTAATGGAAATAAACACTTAAGACGAACCATGGTTTGCAGACTTTATAAATTGCTTAGCATCATACCTAGAGGAATGACGTGTCAGCAAAAGAATTTTTTTTTTCCAGACATCTAACACTACTTCTGGGAGGAACCCTACCTCTTTAAAGTATGTTCTGAAGGTATGATCAAACGCTGTATCTCTGGACCAGAAACCCGAACATTTTAAATCAATGTCACCACGGACCGAATGGTGGACATTATGGACCAAACACCACTCTTAGACTCGGGTTTCTACTGGCCGACCATCATCAAAGAAGCTCATACTCAAGTTCGCCTTTGCGAAGCATGTCAAAAGACAGGAAATATTTCAAAACGTGATGAGATGCCCTTAAACAACATTTAAGTATGAGAAATTTTTAACATATGGGGTGTTGATTTCATGGGACCCTTTCCGAAATCGCACAAATTCGAATACATATTAGTCGCTGTCGACTATGTATCTAAATGGGCCGAAGCACAAGCTCTACCAACAAACGAAGCCAGAATTGTTATTACTTTTCTGAAGAAACTATTCTGTCATTTTGGAATGCCCGAAGCTCTCATAAGCGACAGAGGAACTCATTTCTGCAACAAGATGATGGAAAAAACCATGAAAAGATATGGAGTTAACCATCGATTCTCTACATCATACCACCTTCAAACGAGTGGTCAAGTTGAAAACACGAATAGAGCTCTTAAAAGAATTCTTGAAAAGACTGTTAAAGACAATCCCGCTATCTGGTCAAGAAAACTTGATGACGCTCTGTGGGCTTTTCGTATAGCTTACAAAACACCAACCGAAACAACACTGTACAAACTCATGTATAGAAAGAATTGCCATTTACTATTTGAAATTGATCACCGTGCATACTAGGCCTTAAAGAACTGTAACCCAGATCCCATCGCTGCTGGTGAGAAACGAATGTTTCAATTACACTAGTTAGACGAACTAAGACATCAAGCCTATGAAAAATCTCGTCTATACAAGGCAAGAACCAAAGTCTGGCATGACAGGAAACTAAAGATAAGGAAAGAATTCAAACACGGAAACAAAGTGTTGCTCTTTCATTCAAAGTATAAATTCAAGCAGCCAAAGCTCAAATCTCGCTGGCTAGGACCATACGTAGTAAAACATCAATATCCATCCGGATATGTTGAACTATATAGAAAAGATGGAAAAACGTTTATTGTTAACGACCACCAACTCAAGCTATATCATGAAGAAGAAGATTATAATGACCAAAGGGAAGCAGTCACTCTCTTCTTTTCGAAAGAATGAACTCTAGAAGTAGGAGTCTAGTTAATGGCTCTCTTAAAAATTAAGCGCTTCTCGGGAGGCAACCCGTGCTTTACTTAAGTGTGGAGGAGTCCCTCCTCCATACAAGTCCACTCGTTTTATTTACTTTCTCAAAAAAAAACAACCAAAAATATTTTCTTTTTGTATGCTTTTGTGTGTTTACTTTTATGCAGGTATTATAGCTCAAATCTAGAAAATTATGGAGTATGCTCAAAGATAGCTTTCATGCAAGCTACAATTCTCTATGCCCCGAGAAGTACCGTTCTCTCTTAATTTTCCCTATTTTCTAGTTATCAGTTATCACATTGAGGGTAATGTTCAACTTAAGTGTGGAGGGGAGCCAAATAAGAAAAATTAATCATATCACTCCATGTTTGCCCTACCAAAATTTTTTTTAATGCAAATCTCAAAAAATTTATATGCTTTTAATATAAAAAATGCTCTTAGTAAGGCAATTCCACCCGGATCGACACTATAACTAGCACAAAAAACCAATCTGCTAAATTGTGAGAATTTTAAGCCTTAGAATATATTCGGGTACCCACCTTTGGTACCTAAGATAATTGATGCCTTTAGCTTGTTCGAGTTAAGGTTTGAATGCAATTGCAAGTGTCTCATTCGTCATTACGGCTGTGTATTTGTAATTTGTCGCCTTTTCTTGAGCAATGGTATTGGTTGAAATTATATTTGAGTGAGCCGGTAATTTAGTAGCTCTAGAACTTGTGCTTGATCATCATTTACTAGACCAAAGCCAGATTAATTCATCATATGTTATAAGGAGAAATAAATCCTGAAAGTTCCTGCAGCACTCCCTTTTAATGCTAAACACTGAAGTGCAAAAGATTGAATAAGATTGCTCAAAATGAAGTTCTGTGCCAAGCCTTGGTTATCAATGGTATAAAATAATAATAATAATAAATAAAAATTCAAAGTTCAAGGCTTAAGTTAGGCACATGAGATCTGTGTATGCTGTTCTCCTTTATCAGTTTCAAATTCCGCCCTTCGGTCATGTTTATGTGCCAAGTACAAGCCTATGGTAGCTGTCTAGATTATGTATGCGCATCTGAGTGACTTCACAATTAAAAACCCTATCTGAGTGGCTCGAGTGAATTAAAAAATCAAACACATTTCCTTATGAGGTGCTCTGTTTTCACACCCCGTCAGCGGCGGAAACACGAGAATGCGACACAATGATTCACATTGCACAAGATACAAGATCATACCATACATTGTTTACAAAAGTTTATTTATAAAAGTTTACAATTTCACAACCTTGAAAAAGTCAAACTGTTGTCTTTCAATAAACTCCCAAATATACTCATCTTTGGTCCCAAATACTCCTTATTTACCTTTGTTATGACACACCTAAAAATGATACTCGAAAACGTCAACAATAAGGTTGGTGAGCTCGTAGGTTTGACCTTAAACCCAGTTGATGTGCCAATCATTTAAACAGTGAACAATTGTGCAATATGACAGTGAATATATGAAAACAATCCCATCACTTTACATCCCTGCTAATTATGTGAGATGACCTAGCATCCCCGCTAGTCACCAAAACCAGCATATACCAATGCTCTTGGAGCCGCAACTCTGATATGTCACATACGCACCTAAAGGGCCTACCAGTTGGAGCACTATATTAGGGCAGGACCACAACCCTTGCCATGCCAAACACAGTACATGCAAGTAAAATCACAACTCTTTCCATGCCAAACACAGTACATGCAAGTAAAATCACATCACATATATTCACATAGCAGACATAAGCACATAAATTATCCCAAAAACAAAACCACATTTCGCATAGTTCAGAAAAACAGTTGAAAACACATTTGAGTATCATTTTCCCCCAACGGAAAAGATTTTTTAAAAAAAGTGGGGCTACGAGAACTCACATCAACAGATGAAAATAACCGCACAGAAAATCTCTACACAACGAACCAAACAATCTCTACTTAACGCACCAACTAGCCTCTACAACGTACCAACTAGCCTCTACAACGCACAATGGTACCCGGCCATGACCTAACATTAACTTCATCTTATTAATAATTTGTGCAATATTGCCTTATTATACAAGCGTTCGTCTTTTACTCACACAAAATCCTCATTACAAAACCTTTATCCTCATTACAAAGCCTTTATCCTCATTACAAAACCTTTATCCTCATTACAAAACTTGTATCCTTATTACAAAACATTTTGGTATTATGGTTGTATGGTACCTATGTAAAACAACTCAATGCACTTGGGCTGAGTGCGACATCAATACAAAATACTTGAAAACACATCCAACAACTTAAAACGAAACAACTGACCAAACGGTCCAAGAGAATCCAACGAGAAATAAGTATGAATTCAAGGATCGAAAATACACGAATAAACATCTCCACATTATTAAAGTATATATATATACGCATTATTAAATTATATATATTTAAATATATATATAATAATAAAATAATAATATTTTATTATTTTCGTCTTTTTATCGGGCTAAACGGAGTAAGTATGAAATCTTATCGACTTATTATATTCATATTCAATCGTTTAATGTTAACGTTTATAAAAGTCGCCTTTTCGTCCTTTAGTCAAATCGACATAAATTAATTTTTCCACATTATTTCCAAGTGTGACATTTTTCACAAAATTTCGACATGACCCGTTTGCTTAAAAAAAGATTTCTAAAGTTTTCAAACCTTATTATTTTCCATTATATCCCACCATTCTGACAAAATAGCAAAAGTTCATACTTTTAACACGCTTATCCAAACGTGACAAAATCGTCCAATTCAAATCATTTTCCACTTCCGTAACTATTATTAATCCATTTATTCGACTTAGTAATCCAAACTATAAAAAAATTCCCTTATTGGGCCCGAAAGTCGTGCGTTAGTCCAATAATATTTGTTAAGTCCAGCATAGCCATAAAAATCAAATTTGAGTATATAAGTCCATTTACTAGTCGTTAGGCCTTATAGCCCATTAAGGTTTTAATATTTAGCCTGATTCGTTAAGACAAAATCCATATCCTTTTCACAATAGCCTAAACCATTTCAAAAGTCCATAACTTTATGTAAGTTCAACCCAATATTTATATATAAGCTCAAAATGAGCACAAGCCCAACATGAGCTGAAATCCAATAAGCCGAATCAAATGGGCCGAAGCCCACTAACCATGAGCCCAAAATATAAGCCGAAATCAACATAAGCTATAAGCCTAAAAATATATAAACCAAAACAATAATAAGCCATAAGATCGAAATATAAGCCAAAACCACAATGAGCCATAAGCTCGAATCCAAATAAGCCATAAACCGAATAAGCCATAAGCCAAAATATAATCAAAATAAGCCGAAGCCTAATAAGCTCAAAACCCAAATAAGCCGAGTAAATAACCCACAACAAATAGGGCCAAAAGGTTATTAGGCCGAGCCTAATGACCCCTTTCTTTCCTTTCGGTTAGGACGAACCAAACAAGCAAGCCCAAACATCAAATAAGCCCAACTAGCTTATTATTAAGCAAAGCATCAAAATATAAGCTCTAATAAGCCCATGACTCAAAATAAATTTACCACTACAACCATAATTTAAAATTTGACCATTCATTGTTATTTCCTTTTTGTATTTGACGCAAATAAACACCCTTTTTTATCAATTCATTTCGTTTTCAAGGTTTGATTTCCACGACGAACAACTTGTACAACTAGCATTAAGACACTATAAGAACCATAAAAGTACAACTTAAACAAAAATTTAAAAAACTTACAAATTTGGAAGTTCTTGGTTTGGTTTTGACGCGAATAAAACAAACCCCAATATCTTTCTAACAACCCGAGACTATCGAATATCAACCAACTATACTTTATAACCATGTGTTCTTGGCAAATCTTCAAAAAATTATGTTTCTTGTGCTTGTGTGTGTTCAGCCGAAAACCAAAGAGAAAAGAGAGAGAATTTTTTTTGTTTTGATTTTGAAATGCATGAATGAAATAATAAGGTGGTGGAAGGAATATATGGGTACTATCATTAGACAACATTGCTAGAAAATAGCCATCTTGCCCCCTATAGCCTTACTCGTCCGAATTGGGATCCTAGGAGGGGTTCGGGTTCTTCTTTTCATGTCGGGATCACTTAAAAGCTCAAAGTTTGATGGTTTAAAATGTTACCCGAGGTAGTTAATATTTTTATTGTGTTTAAAAATGTTTTTCTAATAATCTAGGTTATTTACACGATGCATTTCCCACTTAAACTTCCTAAAATTCATTTTGAACCTTTATCGGACATATCAGGACCAAAATGTGAGGTTACTTCAACTTAAACCGAAACCTTCCTTCCAATTTTACAAGTTTCTTGACTCCAAAAATACATCTTGACACTTTAAACTTCGTTCAAAATTTTCATTTTACGACCGATACGCACTTAGTTCGAAATTTACGAAAACGCTCGTTTTTTGATAATTTTTAACTCAAACCTCCATGATTCGCGTACTTAAACCACGTTATTTTATAATATGAATTTACTTAACCATTAAATTCATTAAACACCCTTCCAAAGTTACTTAAACTCATTCTCAAATTAACTGTCGTGCCGGTACACTCTGCGTGACGATTCCGCGAAACATGGAAAACTTTTTGGAACGCATTAAAATGACAACATAAACACTCCTATACGGAAACATGAATCAAAAGTGATTCACTTATGATAATCAAGACTCTCTCTCAACACCCGGTTAAACTTGAACCGTTTCACGCAAAATAAGTCAACCGAAGTTAACTTTTCAGCTTTCTCCAAGAAAACTAACAAAATCAAAAGACTCTGATATATAACCATAATATTTTATAATACTTAACCCATGACAAGTTATCGGTTATCACATCTATTATGTGTCTATGCCCGAAAAGATATCTAAACCAGTAAACACTTGTAAAATCTAAATTTTTCTCCACGTCATGATAAATGATCTTGTTTTTCTCGCTTTATATTGCTTGAGGGCAAGCAAAAACTAAGTGTGGAGGGATTTGATAACTCCTAAATTATACATGTTTTTAGCGGTGTTATTTATATATATTTTATCCTTTCTCATGAACTTTCGATACTTAATAGCATAAATTATGTGTAGGTTCGCTTGAAGTCATCTCGAGCTCAAAGGAAATAAAGTTCAAGTGTTTTCGATTATTGGAAAGCAAGTTAGAAGAAAAGAAAAATCTCAAGGCTGAAAAAGGCATAAGTACGCCGCACTTGGACTAAGTGTGCCACACTTCCAAGCGAGTCCAAGAATTAAAGTCAATTAAATGAAGATAACATTAATACCCCAAGTACGCCGCACAAATACTTTTGTGCGCCGTACTTATTCAATAAACATTAAATTCCCTTCGTATTTAATCACCAAGTGCGCCGCATAATCTTTTGTGTGCGCTGCACTTTTACCCCAAACTTAGCCTATAAATAGTGGCCGAATTTTCACACAATTCATCCATTCTCACTTCACATAATCATCTCCCACTCACATATCTTTCATACAATCTCTAATTCTTCAACCCAAAAACAATATAAACCTTGAAGATTGAAGATCAAACCACGAAGAACAAAGAATAATATAATAGAATTATAAGAATAAAAAGTTGTATTTCAATTCCATACTTGTTACAAGGAGAATTTTGATTCATATTCTTACCTCGGAAATAGTATGTTTCTTGTTATTCCCTTTAATTTTGTTATGAACTTCATAGCCATGAGAGGCTAAATCTCTTATGACTACTCGGTGAAAATAATATAATGAATAAGCGTTTGGTATAATTACAATCTTGTTAATCTTAAGCTTATGTTATAATCCTATCGTATCTTATCTTATCAACTTTGATTATATACTTACACCAGTATAGGTCGAAAGATCTGTTGTGATCTATATAGTTTTAAAGATTTGTCTATGATCTTTATCGTCTGTGACGAGAAATCCACTTACGTTATTTGATAAACAAAATAGATATTATATAATAGTAACTGGATTGTTTGAGTGACACATTTAATCGAGTTAACTAAACATAAGTCTTAAGTTAATCAAGTTAATTTGTGAAAACATTTTCTGACGAGAAAATACTTTTTATAAATTATAAGTCCTACGTCTAAGATCATAACTATTACCACTGCTTATGAATTATATAAAATTATCCGAGTAGTCATATTTCTCACATTTGTTAAAGTTTATTTTTCAGCTGATTATTCGACACTACGCAAATCCCTGTGGACGATCTGGTCTTACCTAAAAAGGAATGTACTACATACGTGGGTTATACTTTGACATGTGTGTTTCCATCTAATAAACGGTAATCTCAGTCTTATAAATTTAAATCTTTCGAAACACATCAAGATTCCTTAGCAAAATCCTTATTAGCCTTTTATCCCTTATCCTTCGAGGTTGAATAAGGATAAGCTTAAAGACAAATTTGATATCCAAATTCATAAGTTCTTGCAAATGTTCAAGAAACTGCACTTTAATATCAGTTTTGCTAAAGCGTTAGCCCAAATGCCAAAATATGCTAAGATGTTGAAAGATCTCCTTTCTAATAAGGAGAAACTTCTAGAATTGGCTAACACTCCTTTTAATGAGAATTTCTCAGTGGTCATCCTTAAAAAGTTACCCGAAAAACTTAGAGACCTAGGAAATTTCTCATTCCTTGTGATTTTAGTGAGCTTGAGGAATGCATGGCCCTAGCCGATCTAGGTGCTAGAATAAACTTAATGCCTCTATCTGTGTGGAAAAAGTTAATGCTACCTAAACTTTTACCCACTTGTATGACCTTAGAGTTAGCTAACCGGTCAGTTGCTTACCCGGCTGGTATAGCTGAGGATGTCTTCGTGCAAGTAGGTAAGTTCACGTTTCCTGCTGATTTCGTTTTCGTTGACTATGACGTCGATCCTCGTGTCCCCCTTATCTTAGGGAGACCATTTTTAAGGACGGCCCGTGCTCTAGTCGATGTATACCAAGAAGAGTTGACTCTTAGAGTCGGTGATGAAAAATTAGTCTTCAATGTTGAGAGCACTTTGAAATATCCTCGTAAGCATAGAGATGAGTCAATCAATCAGATTGATATCATAGACACTACATGCGAGGATCATTTTCATGAAGTGTTAAATGTTCAAAAATTGATTCATCCTTTGAGTGGCAGTCCTACTCCTTCTTTTGATCTAGTTGTCGCGTCTCTTTCCCCATCTCTTACCCCCTTCGAGGATAGTGATTTTCTCTTGGAAGATATCGACGCCTTTCTTGCTCTAGATGATTCAATACCACTTGAAATAGATAATGGAATTTATGATTCAGAGGGAGACATTCTTTTTCTTGAAAAATTACTAAATGATGATCCAACAAAATATCTCCCTCCTAAAGAGCTTAAAAATGATGAAACCCAAATGACTAAATATTCAATTGAAGAACCTCCTAAATTAGAACTTAAGGACTTACCTCCCCACCTCGAGTACGCGTTTTTAGAGGGAACTTCAAAGTTACCCGTAATTATCGTTAAAGACTTGAAAAGGGAGGAAAATGATCAGCTTGTTAAGGTTTTAAAGTCACATAAACGAGTAATTGCTTGGAAAATATCTGATATCAAGGGCATTGATCCTAATTTTTGCACTCATAAAATATTGATGGAAGATGACTTTAAACCCGCTATCCAACACCAGAGAAGGGTAAATCCAAAAATTCACGAATTAAAGCAGAAGTTATCAAACTTCTCGATGCTGGATTGATTTACCCTATCTCGGATAGTCCTTGGGTTAGTCCTGTGCACGTCGTACCAAAGAAAGGTAGTATTACAGTGGTTACTAATGATAATATTGAGTTAATTTCGACTAGATTGGTCACGGGATGGCGTGTTTGTATTGACCATCGAAAGTTAAATGACGTCATCTGTAAAGACCAATTTCCTCTTCCTTTCATGGACCAAATGCTTGAACGTTTAGCTGGGAATGAATTCTATTGTTTTCTTGATGGATTTTCTGGATACTTCCAAATTCCTATCGATCCCCAAGACCAGGAGAAAACCACTTTCACCTACCCTTATGGGACTTTTTCTTACCGTAGGATGCCTTTCGGTCTTTGCAATGCCCTAGGAACTTTTCAAAGGTATATGGTGGCAATTTTTCATGATGTGATTGAGAAAACCTTAGAAGTCTTCATGGATGATTTTTCAGTCTTTAGGGATTCGTTCTCTTCTTGCCTCTCTAATTTAGACATAATGCTCAAAAGGTGCAAAGACACCAATCTTGTCTTGATTTGGGAGAAATGCCACTTTATGGTTAAAGAGGGTATTGTCCTCGGCTATAAGATTTCTAAGAATGGTATTGAGGTTGATCGTGCTAAAGTGGATGTTATTGCTAAATTACCTCCACCCACTACGGTTAAAGGAATAAGGAGTTTCTTAGGTCATACCGGCTTTTATCAGAGATTCATCCAAGATTCTCCAAAATAGCCCACCCTATGACCCATCTCTTAGAGAAAGAAACTCCGTTCGTGTTTTCAAAAGAATGTTTTAAATCATTTGAGTATCTTAAAAAGAAATTAACCGAGGCTCTAATTCTCGTGGCCCGTGATTGAGACTTACCATTTGAGATCATGTGTAATGCAAGTGACTTTACGGTATGAGCAGTCTTGGGCCAGCGAAAGAACAAATAATTTCAGCATATACATTATGCGAGTAAGACTTTATCAGATGCTCGGACACATTACACCACTATGGAAAAAGAGTTATTAACTGTGGTGTATGCGTTTGAGAAATTCCGGTCTTACCTTGTCTTGTCTAAGACCATAGTGTATACGGATTACTCAGTCTTAAGTATTTATTTGCTAAGCAAGATGCTAAGCCGAGATTACTCTGATGGATTCTCTTGCTCCAATAATTTAATATCGAGATCGACGATAAAAAAGGAGCAGAGAATCTAGCAGCTGATCACTTAAGTAGACTTGAAAATCCTCATAAAGGGGATCTCGTTGAAATGGAAATGAATGATAATTTTCCACACGAGTCCCTGAATATGATTGCCCTTAATAATGAAAATGAACCCTCATGGTTTTTCGATATTGCAAACTACTTATTGGGTAATGTGCTTATTAAAGGGATGTCATCCCAGCTAAAGAAGAAGATTTTCAAAGATATAAGACATTATTTTTGGGATGACCCCTATTTATTTAGAATATGTGATGATCAAATAATTAGGTGGTGTGTGGATGGGAAGGAAGCTATGGATATTCTTGATGCTTGCCACCATGGTCTCACCGAAGGACATCATGGCCCTAACTACACCGCCAAGAAAGTTTTTGAATCTGGTTTCTTTTCGCCCACTATATATCGCGATGCCCATGACATGGTCAAACACTGTGATGCATGTCAACGTCAAGGAAAAATCTCATAAAGGGACAAAATGCCCTAGAATCTTATCCAGATTTGTAAGATCTTTGACGTATGGGGCATCAACTTTATGGAGCCGTTCTCGTGTTCATGAGGGAACAAGTATATACTCGTGGCTGTCGATTATGTTTCCAAATAGGTTGAAGCCAAAGTCTTACCCATAAATGACGCCCGAGTAGTTGTGAAATTTTTAAAACAATTATTTTCCAGATCTGGAACCCCACGGGCCATTATTAGTGATCGAGGTACACATTTTTGTAATGATAATTTTGCTAAAGTGTTATAAAAATATGGTGCTACACACAGAATTTCTACCTCGTATCACCCTCAAACAAGTGGGCAGGTGGAGGTGTTTAATCGTGGTTTGAAAAGGATTTTAGAGATGACATTGGGTGAGCATCGACCTAAATGGGCTGATAAGTTAGATGACGCCTTGTGGGCTTTTCGTACTGCTTTTAAAACTCCTGTTGGTTGTCCTCTATATAGGCTCGTGTACGAAAAAGCTTTTCATCTACCTTTTGAGCTTGAGCACAAAGCCTACTGGGCCTTAAAATGGACTAATTTTGATCTTAAGACTGCGGGTGATCACCGAAAGGTTCAACTAAATGAATTAAATGAACTTCGGGATCAGGCCTATGAGAATTCTTTAATCTATAAGGAAAAGACAAAGAAGATTCATGATTCAAAAATCAAAAACCAAGAATTCCATGTCGGTGATCCTGTTCTCCTTTTTAATTCTAGATTGAAGATTTTCTCGGGCAAATTGAAATCTTGTTGGTCCGGACCGTTTACAATTACTGAAGTGTTTCGTTATGGCACCATTGAGTTATCCCAACCCAACGGTCCCAACTTCAAGGTAAACGGACATGGATAAAGCACTACCTCGGAGGGGACATCCCTACTATGGATGTCCCGGATCTCCGTATTGTCCCCATGAACAACTAAATTCGGGGTCGATTCAAGCTAGTGACTTGTTAATAAACAAGCGCTTCTCGGGAGGAAACCCATGTTATCTATCTATTTTTATTTTTATTTTGAATAAGTGTGATCTAGTATGAGAATTAGTGTGGGTGAATGCTTCTCTCCATGTTGTGTTTCGTGGCTATCTGTTTTTGCTTGCAGGATTCCCTATGATCGTGAAGACCATCGTGCTTGTTTTCAATCCTTCAATCACTCCGTCTCCGATCATTTACACGCTTATATCTAGGGAAATCTTCTATCCTGGTCATATATATAGGGTGAGGTTATTGTGAAAAGTTACAAATGGTAAAAAGTATATGAAGGATTTCTAGCCATTAGATGTGAGGTATTAATGAGATTAAATTGAGGTATTAATTACATATTTGACACATAACGACTTGTAACTGACACACTAGCGATGTTGACACACTATTAATACGCTATTATTGACACACATGAATTTTTTAGCTAACAATGTTGACACACTTGCACATAATTTCTTGTAACTGACACACAATTGACACATTTTCACATGATATTAATGACACAAAAATGAATTCTCACATAATATTAATGACACATTAATACATTCTCTACACTTTCTATCCTTTTTACCCAAAATCACTTTCTATTTGAACCAAACTCCATCATTAGTGGTTTTCCTTCTGTTATTTTTATGACCCACTATTAAGGAGGCCTCTACCAAACATGACACGGTTTGCAACCCAAACGAAGATTAAAGTCGTATGATATGTTCTCTGTTGACATGTTGTATTACTGTAGTATATGTGAATTCTTATTTGGTTCAAGTTGATATATTAAAAAAGGTACGTAGTTTGATTCAAAATGATCCAATTTTCTCATCTCTTGCCCAACCTCAAGGATGGCCACCAAATAATGCGCAAAAGTTTCTAACTGTATCACTAATGTCTAATACTAGCGATGACCGTGTTTTACGGCCTATATTAATATACCTTAGAAGAAAAAGTGATTGTGAGCATTTATGCACTGCTTATTTACTTGGTAGCTGATCCAAGTGCCTATGAATTTTGTGTTTTTTTAGGCCTTATCAGACTACATACGACACGTTGTGTCTTGACCATTTGATGTACATACATGTACTACGGTCTACGGCATGGGTAATGGAATGACGGAAAACTTAAAGGGTAATTTGATGGTTTGACTTGATTTAGCAAGTGTCTTAGCAAATACATGAAGCTAATGATCGATGTATCAGTATGTCATTGTTTCATGATATGTACCTTCACAACTCCATTTCTGGATGTATTCTATATCATGTTTCTCTATATCTTCAATAAATTTACTCTATTGTTACTGTCCTTAGTTACTTTTGTTTCTTGATGGGATCGGAAGACTTAAAAATATAAATTTAAGTAACATTTTTGGATGGTATCGAGTACCTTGGTGCATGTTTTTAATGTTTGCTGCAAGCTAGACGTTCTTACATCAAATTTGTTTCAGCGGCCCATTTCTTGTGGTTTAGACTTTAGACCTAGGGTTCATACACATATACATACATATTGACCTAATACATCT